>RQIL01017598.1:0-10454 GCA_003951145.1 Jimgerdemannia lactiflua | reverse complement strand
CTTGTAATTTGCCTCTATTGAGCCGGGCACATTACAATACCCAAAAGGCATCAATATTGTAACATGCCTGGCTCAATAGAGGCAAATTACAAGGTTGGGTGGCTGTGTAGATTGGCTTGAGCCCCCAGTTACTTTGTCAAAAAGCAACAAAATGTTCAGATAATATGTATAGGTTTCTTGTGTTGGTGTTTGGTGTCTAGTAGTATAATATTCAACAGCTGGAGATCATGCGATTTCCTAATTTGGCGATGTTCTTGTGTGTATGGCGAATTTGTCGGGTTTCTTTAATGAGCAGGCTCTTCTGGGAATCCGTGACTCAGGCGAATTTGGCGGATTTCCTTATAAGTGAGCGGGCTCTCTGGGAACCGATGATCAGTTATTCCTTAAACGTGTGAGTTCTGGATTTCGGGTGACGGGCAATCGGATTTCCTTAAAAGTGCAGGCAAACTAAATGCAGCAGATTCCTCGAATGATGTGGGTAAACAGTCAGTGTGGATGGTCGATGCGGCTAAGCGGACGTTCGCGGGATACTAGAAGATGCGGGCGATTGGCGGAATGTGGCGGATCGGCGGATTTAAACTAGCAGCTTATTCCTTAAGCGGCGGATCTCTTGAAAATGGTTGACTTAACGAAGCAGATTGGCGGTACGTGGTGGATTGGCGGACTAAAGATGGCAGACTTCTTAAAGGCGGTGGCTGGCAAAGTTACGTCAAAGACTGGCTTCATTTGCGCGAACTGAATCACTGCGAAGTTGCGTCTATAGACTGGCTTTTGAGAGACGGATTTCTTAGGGCTTATCTGGCAAGTGAACCAAAAACTTCTTTCTATCGGAAAGTGGACCGGAGTGGAAAGTAGCTCACAACTTCTTGGCAGTGGCTCGTTGGCAGGTTTCTCCTCCTAAGTGTTCCAGACAATTGACTTTTACTTTTTGAACTTTCAGAACTGAGGTTTATTCACTCTTGTCTCTGGGGTATTTTATACATTGTGGTTGCTATCTGGTTGCTATCTGGCTAATTATAGAGTGCTATTTATGGCAGGGTGTTCCTTCAGGGGACAGTGTTCCTTCAGGGGATGGTGTTCCCTCAGGGGACAGTATTCTCTCAGGGGACGGATTATTCCCCTGTTTAGCTATCTGAGTTATTTATACAGTTTCTCTGCAGCAATGGTTGCTGGGCTGGTTACTATGCTATGCTAATGTTCACGTCATCTTGCAATTTGGGGGGTACATTTTCTTGGCTTGTCACATCAGCCCCCACCAAAGGATGGTCTGTCCCAGACTGTCCTTTAGTCATCATTCCAGTAAGCATAGGCATCTTCTGCATCCATACCTATACCATCATCTCCTTCGGTATCTGGTTCACTCCATTCTAACTCTGGGTCTGGCTGATCTTCTCGTTCTTCTGGGAATAGGAATTCTATCTGTTGCAAGGTACTTTGAAAGGTGGTGGCATTCATCTTCTGAATATCATTAAGGTAGAACTGGGCTTGGAGAAGGGCTCCAATATTTCATTTATACAGAGTATAAATTCGTTCAGCAGCTACAGCACTCTTTCGGGTAAGGCCAGCAGGGCTTCTTAGGTAGGCTTGGCCTTGTAGGGTTTGTCCGATTGAGTAGTAGGCCTGGAGTTAGTGGATTTGTAGCAATCTTTGAGCAATAGTGAGGTTCTCAAGATGTTCTTGGATCTGGCGGACTGGGGTTCCTTGGGTTTGGCGAAACAGGGGCAGAGGGATTGGTAGGGCTTGAAAGGAGCTGATGATCAGGGTCTGGAGGTGCTGGTCAATCCTCTGAGTCATGGTTTGTGCAGGTATATCTTGAGGCAATTGATGTGAACTGGAGTTCTCAAGATTCATCCATCCATGCTTCTTATATAGATGCTAGTTCCTCTGATGTTGTGTACAAGGTATGGTCCTTCTCATTTTGGTTCCAGTTTGGCGGCAAAGTTTGTTTCAATCATGCTTCTCCAAACTAGGACTTGATCTCCAATCTTGATCTTCTGATCCTTCTGCTTCTAGTCATAGTACTTCTTTTGTCTTTCCTGGGCTTTGATAATCTGTTTTTGGGCATCTTTTCGCAGCTGATCTCCTTTTTCAAGAAGCTTTCCGAGATTCTCATGGTCAGCAGTTCTGGTCTTCTTGGCAAACATCATTTCGAAGGGCTTTTGTTTGGTTGAGGCAGCAGGGGTGTTTCGGATTTCCCACAGGATTTCAGATAAGCAGAGATCCCAATTGGTAGGATCAACCAATGCAAGTTCTTTCTTAATGGTCTGGTTCATTCTTTCAGTCATTCCATTGGTTTGGGGATGGTAAGAGGTAGTTCTTTTCAGGAGGATCTCATGAATTCATGCATAACTTGAGATTATGTTGTTCACAAATTCAGTTCCTCAGTCAGAGATAAGTTCTTCAAGCAGTCCATATCAGTGGGTGAGGTCATGAAGGTGTCCCACAATGGTCAGAGCATCTGCAATCTCCATGGGATATGCTTCGGGCCATTTGGTCAGATGTTCAACAAATACTAAGATGTATCTGTTTCATTTTGGTGTTACTGGCAAGGGTCCAATTATGTCTACTCCCCATCTTTGAAAGATGTGAGTGGGTGGGGAAATCAGTTGCAAAGGGGCTTGATAGTTCTTCTTTCCTTGATACTTCTGGCAGGTGTTACACTTTTGGATGATATCTCTGACTTGTGTTCTGAGGTGGGGCCAATGTTGATAATTTTTTCGAATCTTGTCTTCTGTATTTGTCTGTCCCTGGTGGGCTTTCTGGTGTTCTTGTCGGATGAGATCTTCTTGCTTCTTGATGGTCTTGGGAACTTCTTTGAGGGTGCAGTTCCGAGGTACACCCTTTCTTTGGTTCATTGGGTCATGCAAGAGAGAACATAAACATTGTTGTGAGTTCTTCCTGCTTTGTGGATGATATTGATTTCATAATCTTGAAGGATAAGGATCCATTGGGCAAGAATTCCATTTCAGTAAAGTAACCATTTGAGGGCTGCATAGTCTGTGATCAGGGTGAACTTTCTTCCAATGCGGTAATATTTGAACAGGGTGACTGCCCATATGACTGCAAGACATTCCAATTTGGTACTCCCATAGTTGGTCTGCTGCTTGTTGGTGGCTCTGCTTGCATAAGCTATCATATGGTGCTGTTTGCCAGGTCCTTCTTGTGCAAGAATTGCTCTGAGGCCATTCTTGTGTACAGGATGAAAGGTTTCTGCAGATCTGGTCAGACTAGGATTGGTGCTGAGGTCAGGCAGTATTGTAATTTTCGGAAGGCTTCTTCTTGTGGTTCTTTCCATTGGAATAGTACTCCTTTCTTCAGCAAGGTTCAGATTGGGGCAGAGATTTCGGCAAATCCCTTAATAAATCTTCTGTAGTAAGATGCAAGCATCAGGAAGGGCAGGGCTTCCTTTGGGCTCTTGGGAATAGGGAAGTTGTTGACTTTTTCGATTTTCTTGGGGTCTGCATGTGTTCCATCTTTAGAAACTACGAATTCAAGGAATTCAAGCTTCTGTTTGCCAAAGTAGCACTTCTTTGAGTTGAGTCTCAGGTGGTTTTATTGGGTAAGTTTGAAAAACTCTTCAAGGTCTTGCAGGTGATCTTCAAAATTTGCTGAGTAGATGTTGGAGTCATCCACATAAACAATCAGGCAGTAGTGGATGAGAGGGGCATATACTGAGTTTATCATTTGCTGGAAGGTTGGGGGTGTATTGCAGAGTCCAAAAGGCATTCGGAGGTACTCAAAGAATTTTCCTAGGGCAAGGAAAGCTGTCTTTTGAATGTCTTTGGGGTCCATTGGTATCTCGTGGAATCCTGCGAATAGATCCATACTGCTGAAGTATCTTGCATTTTGTAGCTGATCCAGAAGGTCATCAATTCGGGGCAAGGGGTATGCATCTTTTTCAGTTACTGTGTTGAGTTTTCTGAATTCTACAACAAGTCTCCATCCTCCTTTCTTTGGTACTATGAGTATAGGGCTGGCCCAAGGGCTGGTGGAGGGTCAGATGACTCTATTGTCTAAGAGTTCCTGTATGTGTTCTTTTTCGAATGTTTTCAAGTGGTGGGGTATCCTGTATGGTTTCTGTCGGATGGGTGTTGCTTTTCCTGTATTTATACTGTGGTGGTATGATAGGTTGTATGGCAGGTTGCCATAGTCTGTGGTGAAGATGTCCTGATATTTATGAAGGAGTTTGGTCAATTGTTTTTGTTGCTGAGGGGTCAATTCTTCTCCAATATTTGTGGAAGGCTTTACTTTCTCCTGGGTCACAGAGGGGCCTTTCCTTTCTTCTGTAACCTTTTGCCATTTCCCTGTAAGTTTAATTCATAAACTTCTCTGTATATTCAGTTGAGATAAGGCACAAGGTGTCCAATGATGGTTCCTTTTGGCAGGATGATGTTTTCCCAGCTTCTATTGGTTGCTTGGGTGTGTACTGGATTCATCTTGTTAGGAAAGGTATAGCCTTCTATGTACAGATTTCGGATTTCTTCATTGGGTTTGAAGAAAAGGTTCCTGGGGTCTGGTGGGGCAAAGATTTCGATGGTGGTCTGTTCTCCTGGCTCAAGGATGAGATTCTTGTGAAGCTTTACTGGCTGGTAAAAAACTTGCTGAGGGGCATTTGCTTTGAATCGGCTGACCTGAAGGAGATGTACTTCCTTCTTGTCTGAGCTTCCAAATCCTTTCGTCTGTCTGGTTCCCTGGGTGAGCTTGGGTACTTCTTGCAGCTGAGGGGTCTTGTATTCAAGAAAGACTGCCTGTGTAATTTTGTCCCCTTTGTTGATTCGAATCCATTCACCACTTCCATTTCTTAGGATGACCTTGATTTCACCTGTTTATCCTGGATCAATAGTTCCTCCTTTGGTAGAGAGTCCTTCAAGGGCTAGACTGGACCTTGAGGGCAACTGGATGTAAGTTCCTTTTGGTGGTTGCATAGCAATACTGGTTCTGATGAGCTTTGTACTTTCAGGACCCATGGAGATATCATAAAGACTGCTGAGATCATAATCAACATCTTCTTGGTGTGCCTTTTTCGGTGGAATTGCATTTGGGTGAAGCAGGGTAAACTGTGCAATGTTCTTGCCAAGTGTAGGCTGTCCATGGGCTGAGGCTCTTGTGGTATTAGATTTCCAACCTCTGATGTCTAGGTGTGGCCATCTTGCTCCAGTAGAGGAATGTTGAAGATAATTGATTCCTCTTTTTCCAGTGGGGTCTAGGGCTTCCATGAAATTGATAGCATCATCTATCCATCCTTGGTGAGTTGCATGGCAAATGAGGGCTAGGATATCTTCTCCTAGGTCATGTATCTTGAGGACCTTCTTTGTAGGCTTCTTCTTTTTCTTCTTTCGAATTTGGGCTCGGTCATCTCCTCTCTTGAGTGTATGCACAATTACATCCTTGCTGAGATGGATCTTTTCATATTGACAAGGCCAGCATCTTGGGTTCTTTCCATGATAGCAATATTCCATGGCTTGGAAGTGCTTCTTTCTTTCTTCGATTTCTCCTAGCTTCGGAAATCTGCATCCATTTGCATCATACTTTGGTGGAAGAGTGGACAGGGGTTTCACTTCTGTTTGAGTGTAAAATCCGACTCCATGTCTTCTTTTCATGAGTGAGGTGGTGGCTTCTTGAAATGAGGTTCCTTCTGCGATAATTTTTGGAGATTCTGGTCCAGGGGGCTGTCTGGCTTGCTGGTCCAATATGTGGCACTGATAGCAGTAGTCTCTTGGTGAGTGGAAGATGACTTGATGAGGGCATCTGCCCATTCGGAAGGCTCTCTCTTGATGGGTTTCGGGCCTTGGAATGGCTGGTTGTGAGCTGGGTCCAGCTTCTTCTTCACTCCAGGGGGTACTGTCTTCTTCTCCTTCTTGTGGTGCCCAATTCAGATCATTCCATGAAACAGTTGTGGGGAACTCTTCGTTTTCAGAAATACTGTCATCTTCTTCTTCTGGAGGCTGGTCCCAAATTGCTTGAATTTCAGCTGCTTCAGTTTCGGGGTGGGGCATTACTTGTGTATGGCTTTTTGGCTGAATATTGTGAAGGCATCTCTTCTTCTTTCTTCTGCATTCAGGGAATGTAGTGCCAGGACTCTTTCGAGTTCCCACATGTCTAGATGAGTGTTCCTCGCATTTCTGTCTATGGAGGCATTTAATGCATCCTCTGGCTTCTCCAGCAATGGCTCCGATTGTGATAGGGATAGTATCTTGTGCCCACACATTGTCTTCCGGTCTGTCTTCTACCATGTTTATTCTGGGCCTCAGTCTGGGGTCATTGTCATTTTCGGAATCCTCCTCTTCTTCTTCTTCAGTGGTGGATTCTTCACTGCTGGCATATTCTTCCTGAATGGTCACCTTCTTCTTCTTCTTTGATGGCTCGAAACTGGTGACTTTGACTTAGTACTTCTTTCCTCTGTAGTCGAACTTGAGTACTTGTTGACCAATGTTGACATCTGCATTCATCTCTTTCATCCAATTGGTACCGAGGATCATGTCATAGGTGACAGCTGCAGTCACAACTGCCTTGGGGATAGCAAATTGAATGTGTGCAAGGATAATGGTGATGTTCCAGACTTCTCCCAGGGGTTGGATTTGGGCTCCATCTACTACTATGATGCTGAGGCTGGAGGGTCCATCAATGGGCCATTGGATGCTGTCCAAGAATTTCTTAGCAATGACACATACAGCTGCTCCTGTGTCAATGAGGATTTTCGCCTTCTGGCCTCTGATTTCTCCAAACAAGTAGGTGCTGACATGCCTTTCTGCAGCTTGCACTGCTGGGGTTGCCAGTTCTTCTTGAGGGATGGGGACTCTTCCTGTGTAAGATCTGGTGGTTCGCAGTAACTTATTTCTTACTCCAGCAGGTGTCAGCTGAAGGAACTGCAAGAGTGGGACTTCCATCTTGGCTTCTTGGATCTTCTTCCAGGCTTCATTGTAGATGTCCCGGGGCATGGTATTTGGGATGTATTTCTTCTTGCACTTTTGGGCCTTGGTTTCGGATTCTGGTTCTTCTCCCATTTCTTCATCAGCGGATTCTGGTAGAGGATCTTCTCCATTGATGGTAGCTCCAGGAATGAAGGGTGAAGGAGACCGGGGAGGTGTATCAACCTGTTCTTCTTCATCTTCATTTCGAATGGTTCTTCTGCTGGTTCTTTTTGGTGGTTTCTCAACTGCTCGGGGACAGCCTACTGCTCTCTTTCTTTTTTCTGCTGGGTAGACTGTTTCTCCATACTCAGCCTTGGTTGGATACAAGTCCAGGTCACTGTATTCCTCACTGTCACTCTGCTCATAGTCTTCAACTGGGTGAGCTTCTGTCCTTTTGTTGTGGGTATCCTTTCGGTTTGGTGGTTCTGAATTCCTTGAGCTGCCTTGGTTATTGCATTCAGGGGCATAGTGACCTTGCTGTCCACACTTGTAGAATTGGATCTCTGCTCTATCTCTTGAAGGATAGTTTCGACTATCAGAGGAGGGATAGTTCCTCTGGTAATCCCGATTTTCGCATGGAGGGTACCTTGGCTGATAGTTCTGATTTTCCCGAGGGAGATACCTTGGCTGGTAATTCTGATTTTCATGTGTAGAGAGTCTTTCAATCTGGCTAACCAGTCTGTCTACTTTCGAATTGAGGTCTTGAATCTCATTCTTGTCCTTCTTCCATTCCTTGGGGGCTTCTCCCCTTTTGATTCTCCTTAGAGGATTCCTTGCAGGGCTTTGACCAAGAGGTCTTCTTTGTCTTCTTTTCGATTGTCAGTCCAAGTGGTTCCTTGTTTTACATCAAAGTATCCTTGGGCTGCATCTACTTGCTCTTCAGGCTTCCTGATGCCCAGGGTTCGGACATGTTGAGCAATGTTGGGTGGAATTCCATTCATGAAGGTCATTGGACCGATGATGTCTTGATTGGCAGCATTGAATCCAGTGGCATGCATTCTCTTCTGAAATCTAGTGAAGAATGCTCTTGGGGATTCTCCAAGATTCATTTTCATTCCCATGATGGATTTTTGAGCTTTGTGGTGGGTTTCATTTCCTGCATACTTTTCGATGATCCAGTGCTGCATGGCCTCATATTGTTCTTCTTCTGATCTTGCATTCTCCATGACATCTCCTAGGTCTGTGTCAACATCATTTGCAGTTCTGGTGAAGATGCCTTTGGCTGGTTCTCTCAGTTGTGCCTTGAAGACATTGATTCATCTCTGGGTTGACAAATCCCTCAGGGCTGCTATTCCTTCGATTGCATCTATGAATTCTCTTGGATCCTCCTCTGGGTATCCTGCAAATGTGGGTAGTGTTGTGCCCATTTCGTCCTCACTATCTTCTGATTCTGTTTCAATTTCTGGCTCTGATTCTGAGTTGTTGGCCGTTGATGGGTATGAACTTGAAGGTGCAAGGGATCTGGGAGATGGTGCTCTTCTCGGTACTACTCTGGGGAGCCTTGTGGGTTGGTTTCTTGAGATTGGAGTATCTGGTCTGGGTAAATCAAGGAAGACTCTTGGAGGGAACCTTTCAAGATGGTTGTTGAGGTCTTGGACAAGGTTGCCAAAGTCTTGGTTGGTGTTGTCTACTTCGTTTGGTATGACCTTGTCAAAATCTCTGGTTGGTGTATCTGCTGGTGGTACTGGTGGAGGATTTTGTACAGTGCTGGCTTCTGCAAGGTCAGATCCTTCTGAGTGGTATCCGATTCTAGAGGTAATTACACTTCTTCCTGTCCAAACACTTTGTAGAGCTGGGATTTCTTCTCCTGTGGTAGCTGAGATTGGTACTGTATCAAAGGTTGCAGTGGTGCTGGTCTCCAGGTTGAAGGTTGGGTTCTGTGAGCTGAGAAGTCACGTAGATTACTGGTTTGTAATCTTCCCAGTTGAGCCCCCAAATGTAACATGCCTGGCTCAATAGAGGCAAATTACAAGGTTGGGCAGCTGTGTAGATTGGCTTGAGCCCCCAGTTACTTTGTCAAAAAAGCAACAAAATGTTCAGATATTATATAGGTCTGATACTGGTGTTGGTGCTGATACTGGTGTTTAGTGGTATAATATTCAACAGCTGGAGACTTTCTGCATGTGATTTCCTTATTTGGCGGCGTTCTTGTGTGTAGGCGATTTCGTGTGACATGGGCGATCTTGTGTACGGTGAATTTGGCGGATTTCCTTAATGAGCGGACTCTCTGGGAACTGGTGGGTGATCAGTTTCCTTAAATGTGCGGGCGGCTAATTTGACGGATTTCCAAAAGGAGCAGGCTCTTCTGGAAATCGGTGATCGGATTCCTTTTCTGGTGGGCGAGTGGTATGGTTTACTTGAACAATGCAGATTGAACAGTTGATGTGGTTTTACTTAGACGATGCAGATGAATGATGTGGGCTAATGATGCGGGTGAGCGATGCGGGCAATCGGCAGAAAGTGGGGAATTGGCAGACAAAAACCTGGACTTGAATATAGACTCGAAAATGGCAGCTTATTCTTTAAGCGGCGGATCTCTTGAAAAATGGTGGACTTCTTGAATGGCAGACTGATCGAGGCGGATCAGTGGTATGTGGCAGATCGGCGGACAAAAGATGGCGGCAAGGTTCTTCACTCGAACTTGGCAGCAGAACTGGGTAACGGTGAACTTCTCTTCAGGCTTATCTGGCAAGCGAACCAATCTTTTCTAATGGAAAGTGGACCAGAGTTGGGAATAGAACAATGCTCACAATTTCTTGGCAGTGGCTCATTGGCAGGCGTATCTCCTAAGTGTTGCAATCCAATTCCTTTAGGACCAAGGGGCTTTTGGCAGGCGTTTCTCCTAAATGTACCAGACAATTGACTTTTTCTTTTGCTTTCGGAACTGAGGTTTATTCACTCTTATCTCTGGGGTATTTTATACATTGTGGTTGCTACCTGGTTGCTATCTGGCTAACTATAGATTTGCTATTTATGGTGTGTTTGAGGTGACAGCCGCTGTCAGGGTGACAGCCACTGTCAGGGTGACAGCCACTGTCAGGGATTTTCTCTATTTTAGCTATCTGGTTATTTATACAGTTTCCGCAGCAATGGTTGCTGGGCTGGTTACTATGCTGAGTGTTCATGTCATCTGGTTTGTTCGCGTCATCTGGCTGGCTGTTCATGTCATCTGGCTTGTCATCTGGCAATAATTCGGGTGATACGTTTTTGGTGGTTTGTCACAATATATTTATCAGGGTGCAAAAAAGGGAGCTTAGTAAATAGGAGTTCAAACGTAATGTGCGCAAACGTGCATTTGCATATGATCCTGTGACGTCATCTGCGACAGAACAAAATATTAACATCCACCGAATTCTAGACTCATCTTTGTTTTTTTTTCTTTTTCTTTCCGCTCCAAAGGTACCGCCCCGTAATATGAATGCGATTTCCGCTTCAACGAAAACCAATTTTTACATCCGTTATTCTCGTGCACCAACCCAATCGCCAAACAATACCTCCACAGCGACCTCCACAGCGACCTCCACAGCGACCTCCACAGCGACC
>RQIL01017587.1:0-10455 GCA_003951145.1 Jimgerdemannia lactiflua | reverse complement strand
AAAGGGAACCTAGACTATATAGGCCAAAACCCTCCCCCACCCCTCCCCCCCAAGCACTAACTCCTCATTAACCTAGGCTATCAAATTGTCCAGCAGTCCCACCGCTCCAACTATGCAAGGGCAGTGTTTCATACCTCTGTCCCAATGATACATAGACCAGATTCATCAGCTCACTAGGGCTGGATCATCGTTTACATGTGAGAGCACACCTATATGTCAAAATCTAATAGCGCCAGAACCGAATAAGAACTAGCCTCCCGAACCCCAACTGAAAGTCTGAGGCAAAATAAAAACCCCCCAGCCAGCTAACAGTTGATAAGGACTAACACATAAAACCTCCCTTCAAAGAACTTACATGGGGGATAGGGAGAGACCCCTAACCCCCTCCCTGAGCCTGCAGGCCTCGATTGGTTGCCATGTCAGCTCCCGGTTTCAGTCGAGTACAGCCAGAAAAGAAAGACCCCACTCCCCAAGCCTACAGGCCTCGATCACATCGCTATGTCAGCTTTTGGTTCCAGTTGGGTACAGCCCCACTCCCTGCTAACCAATCAGAAGGTCCCACCGAATCAGTGCCCACCATACTCTGACAGCTGTCACCAGCCTAGCACCCAACTGGTCCACCATTATTGCCCTTCTGTCTATCTGTGACAGCCATCTCCCCTCCCACCTGATACCACCTGAAAAGCAGTCACCTACACCAGAACCGCACTCACCAGGAAGCTCACTAAGACTCAGAGGGCCCCACCACAGGCACCGACAACCTGCAGGTAATCTACACTGGCACTTGATGCCCATGGTTGGCCAACTTCCTACACAGCCCATGATATACCGAGATGACACCTTGTTGATGATGACAAAGGGAAAAAGTGCCACGCCAAGATGGGTATACCCCAGATGCAGCTGGAGGCACCAGAACTGCGAAAAAGTGAAGAAGATACCAATTCGACACCAAAAGAGGGGCAACTTGTCACCATTGCCTTCCTCCCACTGCTCTGCAACAGATACAGCAAACTACACTGAGGTAGAGGGAGTTGTGAGTTGGGGAAAGGGGACTCGGCTGGTTGCCCACCAGACCTTGTGATCAGTATGGTAGCAGAGAAAGGAGCCTGTGAGAGAAGAATCTCACAGACAGTCAATGAGTTCCTTTTACTCAAACTCTTGAATGAGGTCTTGGAAGTTCTTGAGATTGGTGGCAGGTTCTCAGGTAGCATCGTATTCAGGGTAGCCCATCCACTTGACTAGGTATTCTGTACGATGGTATCAGACTCATTTGTCTAAGATTTTCTCAACTTTGTACTCAATGTGGTCTTCAATCATAACTGGTGCTGAGGGTATCAGAATTCAGCCAGGATAAGAGAGTGACTGGTTCCAGGCCTTGAGTTGTTATATATAAAATACTGGATATATATATATAGTTGTCAGTAGACTGAGATAGTAGAAGTAGGTAGAGACTTGCTCAGTGATCTTGAAGTGTAACAGTTCTGGTTTCTTAAATGAGGAAGTGACTTGATTCTAGTAGTTCAAAGTAGCTCAAAGAGTTACTAAGAGTTTATGTAATATTTTAGCATAGTTTATTTTTTTTCTTTGTCTTTCTAGTACTTTCTGTAACCTTTCAGTATCTTCTGAATAATTAGAAATCCTTTCTTGGCACTAAGCCACAACTAGAACATGCTTGTCACTTCCATTCCAGTCTTAGCTAGTCATGGAACTTTATGGAACATTACAGATCTTTATTTGTCATCATTACCGAGAACCTTCCTCTTGGCATTTCCATTGATTTCTCAGATCCTTCTGGATCCTTCCTTCTGATCTTATATAAATATCCTCTCTGTTCTCATAAATAAAGCTCAGAATATTTTCTTTCAGAAACCACAAGATCTTCCTAAACTCTTAGTAACTCTTTGAGCTACTTTGAACTACTAGAATTAAGTCGCTTTCTCATTTAAGAAACCAGAACCATTACACTTAGTAGCAGTAATTAAGTTACATCTTGCCTAAACAAAAAACCTCTCAAGAACTAGTCAAACACCATATCTATGGACCCCAATACTAATGCCTGAGACAACAATACCTACAATACCTACAACACTTATATTCCACAGAATGCTCCCCCATATTCAGCAAGAAGAAGAGGACGAAATTCCCAATTAGTCATCTGGGACTCAAGAAAGCCTGCTGTACATCACACTGGCCCAAATTTTCTAACTTCAAGAACAACTGGACAAGAAGGAGGACAAAGCTCCTACACAGTCTATACCTATACCTACAATGGTATCTCTGACTGCAGTCACCATTAAGCCTCAGAAGCCCAATACCTTTGATGGCCAAAGAGAAGGACTGTCTATCAACACTTGGCTTTTCCAATTGGAGCAGTATGGTGAACTGACTAATTTGGATGAAGCAGTACTAGTCCAATTTGCCACCACACTTCTCCAAGGAAATGCTGCAATCTGGTGGTGAAATCATGTCCAGAACACAAGATTCTCTAGCCAAATCAAGGTCTGGGGCAAATTCTCAGATACTATTCAAGGCCAATTCAAACCTGTCAATAGCACTAAGGTCGTACAAGGCCACCTGGCAAATGTCAAACAACTTAAGTCTATGTAAGCATATAATGCACAATTCCTGTCTATTCTACTGAAGCTACCTTATATCACTGAAGACGAGAAGGTTGAAAAGTATATCTGAGGTCTCAAGAGATAAACCCAAGTTCATATTGAACTAGAAGAACCCAAAGACCTAGACACTGCAATAAAAATTGCTGATAGGTTCAATGTCATTACCTATGACAATTACTTTGAGCAGAAGAGACCACCATTCAACAACAACCACAGAAGGGAGGAAACCAAAGTTAGAACTGTTGGATCTGCCCCCATGGATCTAGACACTATTGATAAGAACAAGAAGAATAAGCTTACACCTGAGGAAAAGGAGTGCCTCAAGAAGGCTGAAGCCTGCTTCTTTTGCTGACAGTCTGGCCACATTGCCACTAAATGTCCCAAGAAGACTACTGAATCCAAGAGAATTCTGGTCCTATCCAAAGACACTCAAGGTCAACAAGTCAAACAAGAAGTCATACTCAATTTCATGCGAGTCAATCCCAAGGCCCAGATTCCTTAAGCATAGTCAGAAGGAGCCATTGGTTTGAACCTTCAATCCATTCAACAAGTCACTATTCCTGCCCACAAAAGAAGACTCATCTTAACTGGCCTTGCAGTTGAAATACCCAAGAAATATTATATAAGAATTGCACTAAGATCTGGTCTCAGTAAAGTACTCACTGGATGTTGGTGCTGGAGTCATTGATCCTGACTTCTAAGAAGAAATTCAAGTCCTGCTAGTCAATCACAAGGACCAACCATACACTGTCAATGAAGGTGACAGAATTGCACAGCTCATTCTGGAGCAAGCCACTTTACCTGTTATCAAAGAAGTCACTAAGCTATTATCAACCAAGCAAGATCAGAAAGGCTTTGGCAGTACTGATCAAGTTGCTAGTATAGCTGAGAACTGAGCCAACTCAATGCTCATTTTCAAAGGTCTAGTCAAAGGTCAAGAACTAGACATCCTCATAGACAGCAGAGCTGTTGGAAACTTCATCAACAAGAACCTCATTGACAAGCTCAAGATTTTTACCAAGTCAGCTAGTAAGAATGGTGGAGTTGTCACTGCTGATGGCACCACTCTACCAATTGACTTAATTGCTGCTAAACTTCCCCTCAAGATTCAGAAGTACTGGGAATACTTAGATTTTGAAGTAGTACTCCTAGGAGATCATGACCTGATCTTAGGCAAACCCTGGCTTATATGACACAACCCATACATTGACTGGACCAAGAATGAAGTTACCCTGATTCAAGATGGAGCCAACATTATAATCAAATCAAACAAGACTCAGACAAAAACTCCAATTGCAACTCTCTCTGTAATTCAGTTTAAGAAGGCTCTCAAGAAAGCTATCTGTGCCTTTGTTGCACTGATCCAACCCAAGAAAGAAGACAAGAAGCTATCAATTAGTGAAAATGTCAAGTTACTACTGAACAAGTACAAGGATGTCTTCCCAGACAAACTACCTGGTCTACCACCATCAAGAGACTATGACCACGAAATCAAGCTGGTACCAGATACAGCCATTCCTAAGAAGAAGATATACTATATATCATTACTTGAAATTGAAGCAGTCAAGAAGGAACTCAATGAACTCATTGAGTGAGGAGCTATTCAGCCAAGCAAGCCACCTTTTGGCTCTCCAGTCCTGTTTGTCAAGAAGAAGGATGATACCTTGCAAATGTGCATAGACTACTGTATACTTAACAAGATTACTGTCAAGAATCATTACTCACTGCTACTCATTGACCAAATATTTGATGCTCTCAAGAATGCCAAATACTTCACTAAGATTGACCTTACCTCTGGGTATCACCAAATTCACATCAAATCAGAAGACATACCCAAGATGGCATTTATGACACTATTTGGACTATATGAATTTCTAGTCATGGCCTTTGGTCTCACCAATACACCAGCAACCTTTCAAGACCTTATGCAAACTGTCTTCAAAGATCAGCTCTATATCTTTGTACTCATATACATTAATGACATCCTGATCTTCAGTGGCACTGAAGAAGAATATCTCAAACATATTGAATAAGTCCTCAAG
Source organism: Jimgerdemannia lactiflua (assembly GCA_003951145.1). Taxonomy (NCBI): domain Eukaryota; kingdom Fungi; phylum Mucoromycota; class Endogonomycetes; order Endogonales; family Endogonaceae; genus Jimgerdemannia; species Jimgerdemannia lactiflua. The sequence continues at coordinate 5,795 of RQIL01017587.1, read as the reverse complement.
ATCCTCCATGAACATAAGCTTTATGCAAAGCTTAAGAAGTGTGAGTTCTTCAAAGATCAAGTCAAATACTTTGGACATATTGTATCAGCCAAAGGAATTCAAGTAGACCCAAAGAAAATACAAGCTATTGAACAGTGACCTGTATCAGTAAGTCTTACCAAACTCAGGTCCTTTCTTGGTTTGGCTAGATACTATCGTTGATTTATCAAGAACTTCTCTGGCATAGCAGAATCTTTGACAAACCTCCTGTGAAAGGAACCCAACTCCAACCACTATGTTCCCTACATCTGGGACACCTTCTGTCAATAAGCATTTCAAGAACTCAAGAACTGCCTGACCCATGCACCTGTTCTTAGAAACATGGATCTAAACTTGAAGTTTACTGTCACTACTGATGCATCCAACTTTGCAATTAGTGCAGTCATCTCTCAAGATGATGGTCAAGGATACAGACCTATTGTCTTTGAGTCAAGAAAATTATCCCCTATAGAACAAAAGCTAGCTACTTACAAAAAGGAACTCCTGGCAATTATTCATACCCTCAAGACCTGGCAATATTACCTAGAAGAAGTTGAGTTCGATATGATCACTGATTACAGATCTCTTCAGTATATCAATACCCAACCAACTCTTTTCTGTCAATAAGCTAAGTGGAGTCAGTTACTTCAGACCTTCACTCTGAATATTATCTACAAGCCTGGCAAAACCCTGGTTGTACCAGACATGCTCTCAAGAAGGCCTAACCTTGCCACTATTTTATAAGTCACCATGGCACCTGAATTCCTTAATCAGATCAAGATGGCATATGAACAAGACTCTCTGGTTCTACAAAAGGATACCAAGGAATTCAAAGAAAAGTACACCTTCAAGAACAATCTTGTATACTATCAAGATAAGGTCTATATTTCTATAAACCCTGAACTATAATATAAGATTCTTCACAAACATCATGACTCCCCACTAGCTAGTTACCTTGGAACTGAGAAGACCATCAAGAACATTCAACAAGACTACTACTGGCCCAACATGCTCAGGAAAATTAAGGAGTATGTTCAAAGCTGTGATCTTTGCTAAAGAAATAAGTCAAGCAATCAAACACCTACTAGTCTTCTACAACTCTTGCCAATTCTGACTAAGAAGTTCAAGCAAGTTACAATGAACTTTATTATACAACTCCTATGAACCAAATCAGGCTATAATGCCATTGTCGTGTTTGTGGACCATCTCACCAAGATTACAATCACTGAGCCAATCACCACCAATACCACTATCTCTGAAATCACAAGAATCTTCTTCAAGTCTATCTTCTATCAATATGGACTTCCCCAAGTAATTATTAGCAACCACAACCCCAAGTTTACAAGTTACTTCTGACAAGCACTCTTCAAGACTCTTGGAACTCAAATTGCTATATCCACTGCCTTCCACCCTCAAACTGATGGACAAATCAAGCAAATGAACAGAACACTTGAACAAATGCTCAGAAACTACATGTCTTATGAGCAAGATGATTGGGACCACTACCTGACCTATGCTGAGTTTGCCTATAACAACGCAGTCTAATCATCTACTAGTCTTTCCCCTTTTCAGTTACTATATGGTCAAAATCCTGAGACCTCTGCAAGTCTAGTCTCATTTCAGCAATCTAGTCACACACAAGTCCCCACTGCTCAGAACCTTATTGACAAAATGGATTTCTTTCTCAAGATTGCTATCACAAATCTGCAAAAGGCTCAACAACATCAAGCTAAGTATGCAGATAAGAAATGATGTAATGTCAACTACATTATTGGAAATATGGTTCTACTCAAAGCCAACAACATTAAGGCCCAATCTCAAGTCAACCACCAGTCAGCCAAATTCCAGCCCAAGTACCTTGGACCCTTCAAGATCACTGAGCAAGTCTCTATCTACTCCTATTATCTCAGTCTACTGATAACCATGCATATATATCCAGTGTTTCATGTGTTATAACTTAAGGCCTGGAACTAGTCACTCCCTTACCCTGGCCAAATTCCGACACCCTCAGCACCAGTTATGGTTGAAGATCATATCAAGTATGAAGTCAAGAAAATCTTAAACAAACAAGTCTAATACTGTCATACAGAATACCTAGTCAAGTAGATGGGCTACTCTGAATATGATGCTATCTGGGAACCTGCCACCAATCTTAAGAACTCCCAAGACCTCATTCAAGAGTTCGAGCAAAAAGGAACTCATTGACTGCCCATGAGGTTCTCCTCTTGGATAGTAGATGACATACTGTACTGGTCAGGTACATTACACATCAGAGCACTCTAAGGGATACAGCATCAGCAATAAGACCCACAGAAGAACTCTATAAACCCTGCAACTAACAAGGTTCAAACTAGTTCTCATTTGATCAAGATGATACTTTGGCCCTCGCCTTATACAAGGATGGCTGGTCCTTGCCAATGAGCCAATATATTTTATTTGTATTTTCTTTTGGTTTTATTTTCTTATGTTACCTTCTGAATTCAATGAGGATATTGATTCTTAAGGAGGGGGAGATGTATTATTTTAGCATAGTTTATTTCTTTTCTTTATCTTTCTAGTACTTTCTGTAACCTTTCAGTATCTTCCAAATGATTAGAAATCCTTTCTTGGTACTAAGCCATAGCTAGAATATTCTTGTTACTTCCATTCCAGTCTTAGCTAGTCACAGAACTTCATGGAACATTGTGGATCTTTATTTATCATCATTGCCGAGAACCTTCCTCTTGGCATTTTAATTGATCATCATACAGAATACCTAGTCAAGTAGATGGGCTATCCTGAATACGATACTATCTGGAAACCTGCTGCTAATCTCAAGAACTCCCAAGACCTCATTCAAGAGTTCGAGTAAAAAGAAACTCATTAACTGCCCATGAGGTTCTCTCTTTGGATAGTAGATGACATACTGTACTGATCAGGTATATTACACATCAGGGCACTCTAAGAGATACAGCATCAGCAATAAGATATACAGAAGAACTCTGTAAACCCTGCAACTAATGAGGTTTGAACCAGTTCTCATCTAATCAAGATAATACTTTGGCCCTCATCTTATATAAGGATGGCCAGTCCTTACCAATGAGCTGATATATTTTATTTGTGTTTCCTTTTGGTTTTATTTTCTTATATTACCTTCTGAATTCAATGAGGATATTGATTCTTAAGAAGGGGGAGATATAACATTTTTGTATAGTTTGCTCTTTTTCTTTGTCTTTTCCAGTATCTTCCATAACCTTCCAGTACCTTCTGAATGCTTAGAAATCCTTTCTTGGTGCCAAGCCTTAGCTAAAACATTCTAGTCACTTCCATTCCTGTTTTAGCTAGTCCCGGAACTTCATGGAACATTGCAGAACTTTATTTGTCATCTTTGCCAAGAACTTTCCTCTTGGCATTTCTATTGATTTCTTAGATCCTTCTGGATTCTTCTTTCAGATCTTATATAAATATCCTCTCTATTCTCATAAATAAAGCTCAGAATATTTTCTCCCAGAAACCACAAGATCTTCCAGAACTATGAGTATCTCTTTGAGCTACTTTGAACTTCCTGAATCAAGTTGCTTTCTCAACTTAGAAACTAGAACCATTATACTTAGTCTAAGAAAACTAGCTAGTCATCCATACCATCAGCCTTAGTCTCTTCAATAATTCCATATACCAAAGCTATACTATCTCTGATTAACTACTCACTAATAAATTCTCTCTATTTCTCTCCAAGGATCTATTGTATCACTACCTATAGTCTTGTTACTAGTACTTTTATAACTAGCTTCCTGTCTATATTTAGGAGTATAATCAGCCTCCAGTTTTTTTAGTCTTTCCTTTATCTCTTATCCTTATAGAGTAGTGCTACTAATCCTACCTCCTGGCCTTTTAGCCAAATACTGGACTCAATGACTTCATTATACATATCTCTCATCTTCTAGAATATGTTCTCTATCTTTACTATTCTTTTCTAGAAGTCCCAAGGCAGTCCATTCTCACTTGGAACCATATCTGACTTTATAGCTGCAAGGACATATAGAATTTCCTTCTCTCTAACTGGTCTTGTCAAGCCCTCCAGCCTCTCTATCCTCAGAGGACACCATTTCTCTAGGTACTCTATTATGGTCTTGCTATCTTCACCTTTCTCTTCCTCACTCTATAGCTTTCTTCACTACTTCTTTAGCTTGCCAAGGATCCTCTAGACCCCAGTTACCAAGAGGCCATCTCTTCCAATAATCTCTTTCTACTGCTGCCTTACCCTCCTCACCTTCAGCAGCCTAGAAAGATACTTGGTCAGCCTCTCTCTCTCTTTTAGTCTCTACTATCTAAGCCTTACCTAATGCTCTCAAATGAATTGAATCAATTCAAATTGAATTGAATTGAGGGTCATTCAAATCGAATTGAATTGGGGATTTTTCAATTTGAATTGAGTTTGAATTGAATCAAATTCAAATCAAATTGAGGTCCAATTCAAAACCTATTTTTAGAAATATAATAACTCAATGAATACACATCCAAAATTAATAATCTTTAGCTTGTTAGATTCCCCTATATAAGAGGAATCTAACAAGCTAAAGATCATTGAATTTGAATATGTATTCGTTGAGTTATGAAATTTCTAAAAATAGAGTTTGAATCAGACCTCAAATTGAATTAGACCTCAATTCAATTCAATTTGATTTGTTGGGAGTACTAGCCTTACCACTATTCTATAAATATAAGCCTTCTTTTCCATTCATAGCACTCTTTTGAGTTTCTCAATCTCTATTCTTATTCTTGCTATCCATTAATCCTCCTCCTCCTCCCCCTCTAATCTCTTTAAGCCTGATCACTACAACAGCAATTACTTCAGACATTGGGAAGCCCACAGCTCCCTCTTCTGCTAAAGTCTACTCTTTAGCCTCCTGATCTCCCCTCAGTATATCTTTGTTACATCTTTTAATTTTCTCCACTAGACTTCTACTATGGTCCCCTCCTTCTGTTATCTAGCAATACTAAACCCTACTTTCTTTTTCTATTTATCTTGTAATACTCTATTATCCAACAGAGCATAGTTGAGCTACTAATGTCCAGGCCTATCTCTATTTCTCCCAAAGTTCTCCTGTTCTAGCACCCCTAATGATCTAATCAGGGGTACCAAACTATTCCTAGATCCTACTAAATATTCTCTCCCCAGCAGTTTACTAAGAAGACTCAATCAATCTTTGTTTTCAGTCTATTGACCCAATGTATAAAAACCTTAACCACTCTCCACTTGCTCCTCTCAGCATCACTCAGAACACTTAGCCTCTTGATCTTCTCTCACTTATCCAGCCCCCCACTATGGCTCACTACTCCTGTCTACTCATTAGACTAATTCAATAAGGCATTCTGCACTATATTGAAGTCACTACCCAGTATATTCACCCTAGCCTCTATCAGCACTCCAGTATCTAACAATCTCTCTAGCCACTCCACTCTTTTATCTTAGACTGCTAGACAATAATAAGAACTAACTATAACTAAGCTCCACTCTAGTCTTATAGCCCCTACAGTAAGTACTCTCCCCACCCACCAATGTTCGCCAGCTCTCCTTTATCCTTATGAATCAGAATCTTGACCTTTCCATATCATTCTGCTATTCCTCTTCATTCCTGAGTCCAGTTCTGCTTATTCAAGTTATCCTTATAGTATATATTTTGCAATAGAAAAAGATCTGCCTCTAAGCTCTTCGGCTACTCAAAAATATTTTTACACCTTATAAACTCTTATAGCCTATTGATATTCAGTACAAAAATATTAATTATACTATTTAT
>RQIL01017576.1:0-10459 GCA_003951145.1 Jimgerdemannia lactiflua | reverse complement strand
TTTTTTTCTTTTTGACCTGAGGCTTTATTCACTCATAGTGCTAGTTATTCATACAGCTTTTCTATCTATTTCTAGTCTCAGCATGCTATTGTTCATCAAACTATCCTATACTATCTTCTTCTAACTATCCTACTCCTTTCTTCTGATATATCCCACTATCACTTAGTACTAGCTTCTCCTGACTTATCTGGATCATTTTGACCACTCTTTTGGGTATGGCCTTACCATTTCACCTTCCTTGATACCACTAGCCCTGGGTAGTCTCTTTTATCAAATTCTTCCATCTGTCTACAAGAGCACCAACCCCCATCCAGTGATCTCCTTCAAATACCCACTGCCAGTGTATTGCCATTAGTACCCAGAGTCCAATGATTCTACCCAGACCCCCCCAGGTGTCACCAATGTCCCCCACTAGTCTCTGCTGTATTGTGTCTTCCACTGTCTCTCTTGTCCTCCACTGGCCATCTCTCCACAATGACTCCAGTTGGCACTAGTATCCTTCAACTTCTCAGCAGTCTGCCAATACATATTCAGGAGTTTGTATATAGTCCACCCCCAACTCCTCACACCACTTGCATTTCTTATTGCCATCAGTGTACATCCAAACTATCCTGTAAGCCAATATGATGTTTCTCCTCAAGAACTACCACCATACTACCCAATACTTGGGAGGTGTGAGGAGTCTCATCTTCTCCACCCATCTCCAAATATTCCCCTATTCCAATTCCTCTCCAAATCCAGTCTTTTGCCACCCTGCAGGCCACTTCTCCATAGGCCCTATTTGTAGTCCTTCAACTGCCTCCTCCAGTGAGTACTTTTCCACCTTCTGTCCCTCTAAGTGAATGTTTGTCATATCTCATTCTACCTCTTCTCTCTCCTCCCAATCCTCCCCTTCAGGCTCTCTTATCTCTAAGCCTATCCAGGCCTCTATCAGTCCCCACCAGAAGTCTTGATAGCAGATCCTCCCAATGTTTACTACTCTAATAACACTTTGAATGTTCCCTCTATTCTCTCCTCTTGTGCAGAATTGTATGTACCAGTTATCTCTTGCCAGCTCTCCCCACTCAATCTCACCCAGCTCTATCATTCTCCTTCCCCACCACTCTCTGAGTGCCCACAGTTATTGTCAGAGGGCAGTGAGTCCAAGGCCACCAACCTTGGTCTTTAGTGTTAGCACTTCCCAGCATTTGGGGCCTCTTCCCCTTCCACAGCCATCCAGACATTACCTACATAAGTCTTTTTACCACCCACCTAGGGAAGTCTAGATAGTATCCTAGGTACCATATTTTCAGCAGCCAGTAAATATTTAATACCATCACTCTGCTCATCAGTAACAGGTTTCTTCCAGGGGCAGTCCCTGACTTGGTAGCCGCCAGAACTTGCAGAATCTCCTCCTCTCTCACTGGTCTTGACAGTTCCCCAAGCCCCTCCACCTCCGGGGGGCACCAGTCCTTTAAGCATTCAGCAATGGCCTCACCATCTGCTCCTCTCTCTTCCTTACTCCACAGCTTCCCCCAGCGACCCTTAAGCTCCCCAAGAATCCCCTAGTCCCTTATCACCAGACAACCATTCTCTCCAATGATCTCCTCCCACCTCTGCCTCACTCTCCTTACTCTAAGCAATTGGGAGAGATACTTGGTTGGCCTCTCTCCTTCCTCCAGCCCCTGCCACCTGAGCCTTGCCACCATGCCCTATACTCGGCTCTCCTTCTCCATCCTCCAGACTCTTTTTAGTTCCTCAATCTCCATCCTCACTCTTGCCTCCCGCCAGTCCTCCTCCTCCTCCTCTCTCCTACACCTCTTCAGCTCTGACCACTCCTAGGAGTTGCTCCATCCGATGGGATGCCCACTTCCCCTTCGTCCGCTGAAGCCTTCCCCTCTGTCTCCCTGCCTCACTCCAGTACATCCTCGCCGCCTCCTTCAGCTTCACCCACCAGAGCCCCACCATCGCCCCCTCCTCCTTCCATCTCGCCATGCTGGCCACCACTTCTCCCTCCCATTTCTCCCACAAGTCTCTATCTCCCAGTAAAGCACAATTGAGCTGCCAATGTCCAGGCCCTTCTCCACTGCCCCCAAACTTCCCCTGCCCTAGCACCCCCCAATAATCCGACCAGGGGCACCAGACCACCCCAATTTCCTGCCAGACGTCAACACCCCAGCAGTCAGCCGAGAGCACCCAGTCAATCCTCATTCCCAGCCCATCAACCCAGTGTGTGAAGACCTTGTCCATTCCCCACTTGGTCCTTGCCACATCATTCAGTGCACTTAGTCTCTCAATCTCCTCCCACCTGCCCAGCCTGCCACTATGACCAACCACCCCAGCTCCTTCATCAGACCTATCCAATGTATTATCTCACACCATATTGAAGTCCCCTCCCAGGATATCCACCCCAGCCTCCACCAGGGACCCCTCCTCCAGTAGCCCTTCCAACCAGTCCACTCTTTCCCCCCAGACTGCCGGACAATAGCATGATCCAACTACTATTGAACCCCACCCTGGCCTCCTCCACATTCCCCAGACTATACAGTCACCCCACCCTCCAATGTCCACCAATTCCCCTTTATCCCGCTGTATCAAAATTCCAACACTTCCATGCCATTCAGCCACTCCACCCCACTCCCTAGTCCAATTCAACCTGTCCACCTCCTCTTGGCACCATACATCCTGTAACAGAAAAAGATCTGCCTCTAAGCCACATAGTCATTCAAACATATTCTGACAGCACCTCGCACCCCGCAGCCCATTATTGACATTCAAAGATAAAATGTTAGTTGTACTATTCATAGGGAAAATGTCTGTAGATATTTCTACTCTCCCAGCCCACTCAAACTTCCAGCTCAATATCCATCCTAGATAAGTCCAAGAGGCGCTCTGCCTCCACCTCTTCCTCCTCAATCTCCTTCCTTGCCAGTGCAGCCGCAACCCCTTGAGCATCCTCATCATCTTTCTCCTCTGCCTCTTTCCTATAGTCCTCACAGACTGACTTCCACAGATCTGCTCCATCCTTAGATACCCAACAGTCTTCCACAACTTGCCCAGCCTCCTCCCTCAACTCAGCCTCCCTCTTTGCATCCACCTCATACCCCTCTTCCACCAACAAGATTGCCATCACCTCTGTCAGCAGTTTGTCCACCACCCCTTCCTCTGCCAGAATTCCCTGCCACTCCGCCCCCCCCAGGACCCTAAAGTCCACCTCTGCAAGCTCGTCTGCCACCAGATCATTGAGAGTGGCCAGCAGCCATCCTGCTCCCCCAATACACCCAACACCAGGGATCATGGGCCTCTTGTGTTCCTTATGCCCACCATCATCTTCAGCGACCTTGCCCTCAACTCCACTGGGGCATGTTCCCTCCACCCCCACCACCAGCCCTCCAAGCACGACATCCGGGACACCAAAACTCACTCGCTGTGTCCCCTTCATCACCACATCCTCTCTTTCCATCTCATGTCCCAGGGTACCATGTGAGGATACCCCTGTTCCTGGCTGGTCCCCCTCCTCCTCATCCAGGTCAATGAAGAACTCTGGTTCATCCTCACCAATAATCTTCTTCTGCTGAGAGGCATACTGTGATGCCTTGAGCCCCCCAGGACTACCAGTGAACCCCGGCAGGGGCACCATCCCTGTACCCGACTTCTCCTTAAGGCTTGCCAGTAGATCTCTCTGCACCTGCCTCCCCTGCTCCCTCTCCCATGCTCTCTTATCCACTTGCACCTTTCTGCCATTTATCTCCTCCACTACTATCGCATCCTCAAAGGCCTCCCAGGCCTTTGCCCTCTGCTCCACAGCCCCTTCTAGCTCCCACAGGGCCATCAATAGGTCCTCTTCCTCTTCCTCAGTCCCTCTCACCCTTGATACCTTGCACTTGACTAGGCCCCACTTCATGGCCCTTGGCCAATCTCCCGCTTTCCCTGTCACCTCCCTTCTGGCCATCCTCAGTCTCACCTCCACATTTCCTGTCCTGAATGACGTTCCCTCCTACATCCGAAAGCCGATATCCACAACATCTCCATACTCCTTCATCACCTCACTGACCCTGCTCCTAGTCTCCTCCACTGATACTGTAGGGACCCCCTTGACCACCAGGTGCACCACCCTCAGGTCCCAGTGCAAGCACCTTGTCATCGGCACTGCCACCTCACCCACATTGATCCCCTTCGCCAGAGCCTCCACCAGGTGCTTCTCCTCAACAAATCCAACCTCAACTCCCTCCAGTCCTTTCAGGAACTTCACTAATACCACATCCACCAGCTGCTTCCCCAGGAGTCCCAAAACCATCTTTGTCGTCACCGCCAGGCCCCGGAAGCTCACTGTGACTGTGAATTCGGAGATCAACTTCTTGAGTAACGGTACCACCACCAGACCCATCACACCATCTGAGAGATCGCCCTTGTGCACCGGCCCTAATCCCCCTGGCTCCCCTTGTCACCATCAGCAGTCACATCTGGATTTTTTTCCAGATTAGCCGTCACCCCACCATCAGCAGTCCCACCTACTATCCCAGTCACACCTCCCCCAGCCCCCACCTTCCCTCCTCCAGAGAGCACACCTCCAGCACTTCCCGACTTCCCCTTCTCCTTCCCCACTGTCTTCCATTCCTCAGCCCCTCCTCCTCCTCCTCCACCCTTGACTGCTGCTGCGAAACTCACCGTGCCACCACCTCCAGCCCTCTTGCTCGACTCCTGCCCCCCTCTCACTCCTCCACCTGTCAACGGTCCAAAGAACCCTGGCCCCAGCCCTATCCCTCCCTTGCCATACTGCCATTTGAAGGCTGATCCATCCCCCACACCAGTATGCTTGCCTGTGCCTTGCTTGATCGCCATTGCCTTAAGAGGTTTCTCAATAAAACAATGAAAAAGTATGTCAAAAGTGTGTGTGGGAATTTGTGTAATGTGAAAGTTACCAGAGAGAGGTGTGATTTATAAACTGAGTTAGATATGACCTCTATCTCCTTTATTAATCAATAATCCAACCTAGAAGCAACAGGATCTTTGATCTTTAAATCACACTTGCTATACCGCCAGGACTCTATGGTCAACTAGCATCAAGATCATCACTGGCAGCCGAAGGAATCACTGTCAAAGGAGGAGTTATTGACCAAGACTACTGAGGTTCACTGAAGGTCATTATTCATAACCATAGAAGGAATCACCAATTCTTCAATCTCCTGAAGGCCATCTGTCAGATTCTTATCATCAAGACTTCACAGCCTACCATTCAAGAGGTAAAGCAATTGGACAGCACTGAGAGAGGACAAGGAGGATTTGGAAGCACTAACAGGGACCTGCAGGCACCACCCGTCGAGGTCTATATAGCAAAAGTTGCCCAGTTCAGGCAAATGAGAACCCATATCTGCTGCTCCATCCAAGCAAGAGAGGAAATCATCTTGCAGCCATATCAGCAATGAGGCCTTGACATGCACCTCCCAGTAGAAGTCAATAACTTGATATTCAAACCGTCGATGAAGCTTTGAGAGAAGTATCACCTGCTCTTGGCAGAGGAACAAATTCATGACCAGATATCACCAATCCACATCTCTATTAGAAACATGGGCTTTGAGGTGATCACCATCCCCAAAGGAACAATACTGGGATATTTCAAACCACTGATAGATACCTATGAGAAAGAAGTCTATGGGTTTTTGAGAAACAGCAAGCCCTCTCTGGTGAGACTGATAGTACCAGAGAGGAAGACTCAGCAAACTCAGCAATCAAAGCCATTGACATCGAGGCAACTCTAACCAAGGACTAGCAACAGCAGATACAGGAGCTGATAGAAGAATACAAGGATATATTTACCACCACATATAATAACTTCCCATCATACCAATACAGAGAGCACTCAATATATACTGAAGATGCAAAACCAATCTGACAACACCCCTACCGAACACCATACCACTTGATCGAATTTGAACAACAACACATAGATGAAATGCTATGAAATGGAGTTATCAGATCCTCATCAAGCCCCTGGGCTTCACCAGCAATTATCATACCAAAGAAAGGAGAATGGAGACTAGTCATAGACTTCAGAAAACTCAACAAGGTCACCACAGAAGATACCTACCCACTGCCAAGAATTGATGACCTCCTCAATGCCCTCAGAAAAGCCAAGTACATGACCACCACCGACCAGTTCCAAGGATTTCAAGTAATCCCCATTGCCAAAGAAGATATCTGCAAGACAGCCTTTATCACCAGACAAGGACAGTATGAATACCTTCAAATGCTATTTGGACTCTGTAATGCCCCAGCCTCATTCCAATGAATGATGAACTATGTCTACTGAGATCTTATTGAGAGAAATGTGCTAGTCTATATAGATGATGTAATCATCTACTCTGAGACATTCAAGCAGCATTTGCAAGACCTCTGCAAAGTATTCGATACCATCCGAAGCTCAGAACTCAGACTCAATACCAAGAAGTGCTTTTTTGAAAAACATCAAGTCAAATATCTGGGATATGTTGTCTCAGCTCAAGGCACACATGCTGACCCCCACAAGGTAGAGAAAGTCAAGAACTACCCAACCCCCACCTTAGTGAAGGAGACCCTATCCTTTCTTATGTTAGCATCCTACTATTGGCAATTTATCTCAAGATTCTCTGACAAAGCAGCACCTCTCTGAGACATCTCCAAGAAGGACCAACCATTCTACTGGAAGGAAGACCAGCAAAAGTCTTTTGATCTACTCCAGAAGGCCCTCACCAAAGCCCCAGTCCTGGTGCAACCAGATTTCAACAAACTCTTCATCCTGGCAACTAATGCTTCAGCCCTAGGACTTGGATCAATCCTGTCACAGCAAGATGACCACAAGAGAGAGCATGTTATTGAATATGCTAGCAAGGCCACAATTGAATTACAGGCAAACTACAGAGCCACCAAGTTGGAATGCCTGGCAGTAGTATGGGCAGTAGACCACTTCTGCCACTATCTCCTGGGAAAGAGATTTGCCCTCATCACAGACCATCAAGCCCTATAATAGTTGTTCAAGAAACCAGAGCCCTCCAGAATCTTTGCAAGATAGATCATGTCCTTATAAGAATACCAGTTCACCATTGTCTACAAGAAAGGTGCCAAGAATTCCAATATCAATACTCTGTCAAGAATCCCCTGAACTCAACAAGAAGGGAAAGAGCCCCCATGAGAGAAGGCTGCTTCCTACTTGCCCAAATGAACCAAGATCTATGCCTTGTCCTCACCTGGAGCCTGCACCATTGAAGCTTCAAGAAAGGAATCCAGTATGTCCACAAGCTATTCATCCAAAGAAATCTCAAGAAATTTCAAGAAGGTGATAGCAAACTTTGGAGAGTAGAAGAAGATCAATACACCTGAGTTTCAAGAGAAGATAAAGTACCAAAAATCCTGATAACAAATCATGACCAGAATGCACATTGAGGGATTGGCACTACTATTGCAAGAGTCAAGAAGCAATACTGGTGGCCCAAGATGAGAAAACAAATTTCAATATATATTCAACAATGCAATACCTGCCAAAGATACTGATAGAAACTCACTGACTGAGCACCATTAATGCCAATTGCAGCATCAGCTGGAGCCTTCCAAAGACTAAGAATAGACATCATCAGACCCCTGCCAGTAACCAGCCAAGGAAGACACTATATTTTCACCATTGAAGACCATCTGACAAAATGGCCAGAAGTCTTTGCTATTGAGACTGCTGATGCCCAGACAATTATCAGAATCCTGTATGATGAAATCTTCAGCCGCCATGGTGTCTCCAAGGAAATCATCACAGATTAAAGCTGCAAGTTTGTCAATAAAGCTATGGAGACCTTCGCAAGCAACTTTACAATCAATCTATAACCAATGATGGCTTACCACCCCCAGGTGAATGGACTCACAGAATGAATGAACCAGACCATCAAGTGAGGTCTCAGCAGGACCAGAGATCAACTAAACTGGGACATCTACCTGTCAGCAATCTTATTCAGCATCTGTGCCTCCAAGGCCACTGCCACTCAGTAGATCCCTTTCTATCTAGTGTATGGCTGAGAAGCTCAAGACCCTGAGGAACCAATCCAGCTAGATTTGACAAAGTGAGTCACAGAAGAAATCACCTGGTTACATAAAGTACACCAGCAAGCATGAGGATTCATCACTCAAGCCCAGGAATAACAAAAGAAGTACTATGACTGCAAGGCCAATTTGGACCCCCTGCTCATTGAACAGCAAGTTCTGGTATACTGCAGTATCATAGAAGGAAACTGGAGTGCCAAGCTCAAACTGAAATGGGAAGGACTATATCTCATTCACTAAGTTTTTACAAACCACACCTACCAACTTAAGACCATGGATGGAGTTTTACTCAAGACCAAGATACACTACAACTGCATCAGACCCCACTATCTGGTGGACAAAATGCATAGCCCAATCTCTGTATTGACTTCCTTGAATTGTTGATGACATATAGCAATAACCAGTACCTTAAGCATTAGAAGTTTACCTTGGGACCCCAGAACCAGCAGGACATCTAGTGGACTAAAGAACACTGAAATGAAGCTAGTAGCTGGGTTCAAACCCCTCCCAGATGGTTAGTCCAGTAATAGGCCCTCTGCCCTATACAAGGATGGTCAGTCCTTGCCAATGCTCCAACGACCTCTTTCTGGAGAAATTCAGGACCCCACGACCCTTGTGTAACCCTCACCACTGAGGGCAGCTCTAATTTTGCAAGGGGCAGATATGATGTGCACAATCGACAATACAGAGTACAAGTGACTGCTAAGATCAGACGATACATGGCATGACAATCAAGTGAACAACCTAATGCATCAAGTAATTATCCCAAAAGGAGCAAGGATAATCCGAGCTGAAATGAAAGGACATGTTACTAAAAGGAGCCCCAGCCCCAGCCTCAGAACCAGTACCAAAGAACAAAGAACTTCTCCCACAATACCTCCTACTCACTACTCCAATCAGACTTTCTGATACTCTACTCCTTTGCCTAGCCTAAAGACTCTGGTCTTTGAAGCTATCAAGAAGGCTATTTGGTACCCCAACACCTCTGAACATCTGAACTTCTACACTGAGAACCTTGGGCACTTCATTAACTACCAGTACATAATGACCCAACAGCTCAAAGATACTACCAAGCAGATGACTCTCTGGCACGATTATGAAATCAGACACCACCTTCATAATGAAAACCAAGAAGATGACCAAGAAGACCTTGTTATTAAATTATTAACCACCAGCCACCTGATCAAGAGAGTACTCTGTGTCTACCAGATATTCTGCCACATCCACTGGACTATAGCATATTTGCAAGGAGTAACCATGGGAAACCTTACCCATCTAACAGCCGAGGAAGCCAATTGGATAGAAACTGAAGTAGCCAACCATATTGGTAGCAACTGCATCACTGTGGGAAGCCAACAAACTGAATCCACCCTATTAGGTTTCCACACTATACCCCTCTGAGACAACTATCAAGGTCACCTCATGAGCCTTATGGAGATATTCGAAGGACCACCCATTACTATTGAAGTACCTGCCAGAGCTACCCCAACTACCCACCATCTTGTCAGTCTTAATTCACACCATATCATTTGGGAGCAGAATCAAGAAGAAGCTCAAGAAGTCTCTGTCTTTGAAGAGGAGATCCAAGAACTCCAAGACCTCACTCCTGAAGCAGCCCTGAAGCAGACAAGTCCTCAGAAGAAGAAGAAGAAGAGCAACAGAGAGTTTATTAGTCCTCTGTCCACATTCAAGCTGTTCAAGGACTGGAGAATGTTGTTGAAGATGATTGGCCACTATTCTACCCCCTCACCTCCTGGCTGGTACTCCCTTCTTTCAAGGAATGGAATAATGAAGTCACACAAGATGATTTGTTTGCCACTGACGAGGGGTACTATACCATTTAAAGCTGACAAATACCCTTAGACCATTTTTAGCGATGCTCAGCACATGACTATTTTTAGCGATGCTCAACACATGAGCATTTTTAGTGATGCTCAGCACATGACCATTTTCAGCAATGCTCAGCACATGACCATTTTCAGCAATGCTCAGCACATGATCATTTTTAGCAATACCACTCCTCACATCTGTATTCAGACATTGCAGCCTGCAGATAGCATACTTAGCCATGTAACTTAGCAGCTGCACTATAGTTAGCCACAGATAACAACTGAACATTAATATGAGCAAACTTGTATAAAATACCCGTGAAGAATGAGTGAATAAACCTCAGTCAATTGGCTTTTATCTGAACAACACAAAGTGTTGTGAATAAAATCGGATAACTGGATATTCTCAGTGGAAGGGAGGAGAGAAGAGCGATTGTTTATTGATCCAAGTAAGTCACGTTTTTACACATCAAGATTGATGACGTCGAGTCATGTGTCACGTGCTTTACATGTCGAGTTGTAATGATAAGAAAATAGAAATTCAACACTCCCGCTCAACGAGATATGTATATGCAAAAGAAAAAAAAAAA
>RQIL01017565.1:0-10459 GCA_003951145.1 Jimgerdemannia lactiflua | reverse complement strand
ATTAACATCATCTTCGGGAAGTATAATGGAAAAAAAAAGAAAAAAAAATCTATACAAGAGAACACGAACGCTACAATGCCTTTTCATGAAAGAAGAGCGGGAAACTAAAATGCTCATCCACGCCCCACCCGATTGCATTGTTTCTCGCCAAATTTCCGCCCACCCCATCATCCACGCCGCACATTCACCAAAACCCGCACACATGAGACGTGCATCGAAACGATTAATTCCTCTGACACTCGACGTCTTCATTGGCTGCGGCTGCGCTTGCTTTTGGAGCTCGGGCCTATTGGTGTTGAGAGTAGGAATTGGTAAATCAAAGCGGGGTCATCTGATCTAACATAAAAATATGTTTGAATATACTACATTACGCAAAGGTTCCCAACACACCCAAACCCAAACTCCGCGATCCAAATTCTCCCTCACCTCAGCTGCTTCGAAAAGTCATCCTCGACGTCATCGTCGTCCCAGTTGTCCTCCCTGCTGGTCCTCCTCAGTTTCGTTCCAATCTGGTTAGGTGGCGCGATTACATCGGGTGGCGCGATTACATCGGGTGGCGCGTGTCGAAAGGCATTGGCGGAAAAGAGGTGAGAGGCGAGAGCGCGAAGTGGTAAAGAGTAGAATGGCAAGCATTTAGTAGGTCAGAAACTCTTTTCTACGTGTTTCCCATGAGTGCGCCCCCATGCACCCTCGGCGGCGAATTCCTCAAACTCATTGTCTTCTTCCAAGGCGCCTAGCTGGAAAATCGGCTGGGCAGGCTTGTTTGACGGCAATGGTTGGTGTGTGGCGAATGGCTACGTCATCAAAGTCACGCGCGACTTCGACCACACAGATTTTTCAAAAAGAGAATATCATAGAATATTACTCGATGTTGCGAGACATATATGTTATCAACTATGAATGATCGCGACATGTTTCTCAGATATGCGGTTTCCGATGAAACACTCATGTTATTTGGGTTTCGTTACATTCAATCTTTTCCGTTGTCTTCGGCGCTTAAGGAATTGGCAGGCGAACATATTTCGCAAGCTTATTAGAAATCGGCAAATACTGAATAGGCGATAAGCCGTAAAGTTTTTTCTTTTTCTTTTTCTTTTTTCTTTCTATTGTAGCCGTCTCAAATGGTGTAGCCAAGCAGCTAGCCAATGGAACCGTGACAGCAGCTAGCCAATGGAACCGCAGCTAGCCAATTAAGTGTGGTAGCCGTCGAATGGAGACTGCTAAGCCAATTGATGAACAAATGGGTTTTACAGTCGCAAGCCATTAACTACATGTAACAGATTTCAAAAGCACAAAGATATATGGACACAAATTAACACAAAAGTAATCAGAACACAGTCCGCACCCAACAAGGTTGAAAAATGATCACTGTGGCGTAGTATACGAAGGTTCGATTGTGTCACCGGAGAGACGAAATTCGCAAATTGCGCAGTTATTCACCTCCTAGTGCATGTGATTATCTCAGATTCGCGCGTTCCTCCGCTCTTCCGCTCTTCCGCTATTCCTCCAAACTACCACCCTTGTGAGAAATACGGTACGATTACTTTACTATACTCTGTCTGATGTGGCATCATTTACTGGCGCCTATTCACTATTGCATTCGTAAACCCTCATCTTTTCTCGTTTGTGTGGACGGTATTATTCCCTCAATGTTAGAAATGGCAACCACCGACCAAAGGAAAAAGATTCAACTCCGAGGCATGGGGTTTAAGCAAAAGGAACCTTTGACGGTGCGAATCAAGGGTATTCTCACCGACTACCCAAAAGGCTCCCAAATTTTGCGAGAGATTTTGCAAAACGCAGACGATGCCGGAAGTACAGAACAGGTACACTTATCTTCGATTCCTTGAAACACGAACCGGAACATGTTCGCAAAAAATATTGCGGCAGACCCCATGTTGAGATTGTCTTTTTTCTTCTTCACAGGTTTTCTTATTAGATCATAAAACCTATTCAACAACCGACCTCATCAACTCTACTTTGGCCGAATACCAAGGCCCATCCCTCATCGCCAAGAGTAACAGCACGTTCACTGATAGGGACTTCTCTTCTCTTGAGAAGCTCGGTGACAGTTTGAAGAAAGAGGATCTCGACAAAACGGGCCGATATGGCGTAGGATTCAACGCCGTCTATCACATGACCGATTTGCCGATGATCTTGTCGGGCGACCAGTTCGTCATTCTCGATCCTCACGAGCGTGTGGATTTTGGCAAGAACCTGGGCGGCGAAAGATACAATTTCTTGGAGGACGAATTCCAGAAAGGGTTCCCAACATCGCAGTTTGAACCCTTCAAAGTTCTAGTCGAGGATTTCGAGCACACATTTGAAGGTACTATCTTCAGGTACCCTTTGCGAACGAAGAAGCACGCAGAATCGTCGGAGATCTCAAAGAGTCCGTGTCCGGTTGGAGACGTGTTGGAGATGTTCGAAGATTTTCAGGTCGAGGCGGCGGAGTGTTTACTATTCTTGAAATACTTGGAGAAGGTGTCATTTTACGAATTGCTCGACGGCGCCGACAAACCTAAGCTGCTCTATGAGATTGAATTGCTGAACGCCGAGGAGGTCCGACAGCAACGGCAGTTGCTGGCACGGAATGTGAGAAGCATTATGGCCAGCATCGACGACAGCGACGAAGAAATCCTTCAATTGGTGGTCAAAGAAATTCGTCGATCCCTATCATCGTCATATACCGCTGAGGTTAGTTGCTTCTCTCACAAATCAAACGATCACAAAAAATTTCGCTGGCTCGTACAGAATCACCTGGGGGACGTATCGAAGGCAGAGAAATATTTCTTCGAAACCCACAAAATACATCTCAAAGACAACAAACTCATCCCATGGGTCGGAGTCGCCGCATGCTTGAGCGACGTCGAACAGCGCGATGGAAGCCTGTTTTGTTTTCTACGTTTGCCTGTCACCACACCATTCAATGTCTTTATTCACGGGTTCTTCGCTATGTCCAGCAGTCGACGCGAGCTTCCCACCCCAAGTCAGGATAGATTGGCTCACGACGCGCAGATGGCCATTAAGGCCGAGTGGAACCAGTACCTCTTCCATCACTGCATTCCACGAGCTTGGGCAGATCTGTTGAAAGCACTGACGGAATGCGGCAATTCCGACGGCAAGCCGACCCTACTGATTGAGGATTACACCTTTTGGCCATCGCGTAAAGACAGCAATTCAAATAGCAAAAACGTCGACAAGCTATGGGCGAGTATACTAGATGACGTCGTCAAAACCATCGGCAGCGACATGACATCAGTGTTCCGAGGAATGACTTCTGGTAGCGACATTTGCAATAGCTGGATTTCCCTCGCGGATGGTATTTTGGAAGACGAAGACTCCAGTTCTTTGACCCCATTGCTAGCACGCTGCGGTTTATCAATGATACCAAAACTTCCGCTAGATATACAAACTGCGTTGAAGAGCAACAAGATCTCCTACAAACGTGCTTCCCCGCATCTCATTAGGGAGCACTTGAGAGGTACGGCCGGCCAGTGGCCAATGATTCTCAGCGATGACGACAAAAACAAGTTGTTGAAATACGTATTGAAGGATGAGGGGTATCAAAACTTACGGGGTTTGCCGTTGATCTTGCTCGCCGATGCCAATGGAACCTACGCCAGTTTCGGTGAGACAGCACAACCCCCAATTTACGTAGCCTCCGAGGAAGAACACTTTTTGTTCCAGAAATGGGAACCCCGCCTCATGAGCCGCTCGATAGCTCCGCTCTTCGAAACACACGACTTTGAATCCATGGCAAAAATTATCAATATCCGCCGCTGGTCGCTGCAGGCTGGGATTGATTGTCTGAAGAAGGTATTTTCCACCGTCAAGAACAAATCAGCCGAGGAAATCCCAAGATCCGACTTCAATGGCTATGGAATCGATCTGGACTGGCTTAAACGCTTGTGGGCATGGATTGACTCGCAACCAAAGAACAGCCTAGGCTTACTCGGCGAACTCTGGTTGATACCGACGAATCAACAGTCGTTGCGAAAAGTGCAATACACAAAGCCTATACTTTGGCACAATCCATCCAACACTGTCCATCCTCCAGCAACCATTGTCCCTTTGCTCGAGAAGCTGGGATGCACGTTTATTCTCGGCAGATTTCTTGTCGGAGAAAGCACCTCTTCAAGACTTCGTGAAGTCGTTGTCGAGTGTACAAATGCAGAAGCTGTCCTGCAAGGGATCTCCACAAACATTCCTGGCACGTTAGCCAAAGACGAAACTCGGTTATTGATAGGATATTTTGCAAAATATATCCGCCTTTTGCCCTCTGGACTTTCCTCGTCTTCGTTGGACTCGTTGAAAAGATTGCCGATCTTTCCGATGCGCGTAAATGAAGAGTTGTCTATCACGGCAATCTCTTCGTCAAGTATCACTTGGCATGCATTCGAATGTATCAAGATTGGAGGAATCGTTCTCTGCGCACCCGATACCGGAATAATCGACGTTGAAACCGACGACGTCAAGTATCTCGCCTACGAAGTGGCAGGCTTGAAGTACCTTGAGACCACAGAGTACCTCAGCATACATGTGCTCCCCCTTTTGAAGTCCCAACCTCCTAGCGTGGTGGATACTTTGATTGGCTGCGTATTGGAACATTTGCACGGCCTTTTGGAAAAAAACAAGAATGGCGTCCTTCAACATCTCTGTGATCTCCCTTTTGTTAAAGTCGGCACTATCTCTGGCGCTTCAAACGGCAAAATACTTCCACCCGTTGAAATTATTGACAAGAGTTCTGACTTGAAGGATTTCTTCTTATCAAGCGAGGAGGTGTTTCCAATTGGAAAGTACGCCGCGATGTCTCAACTTCACACATTAGGCATGAACAAGACACTCAATTGTAAGATAGTCATCGACCGCGTTACATACTATGCTGACAATTGGTCTCCAAAAACGAAACAGGAACAACAAGACATTTATAAAGCTGCAATGGGTTTCCTCCAAACTCTCGATCGATGTTATTCGAAGGTGAAGGCGACAACTAAAAATACAAACGACGCCCGAGAGATGGATAGAGCGCTCTCTAGCAAGCAATGGATTCCAACGACTCGCGTTGATGGTGGTGTAATCCTGTCGACTGCCGACGGTTCTCGAGACACAGACGATAAACATTTAGTCTCGAAAGTTATGCCAACATTGGATTATTCCGTGAAATCAGATCTTCGTCGCGTGCTAGGATGGGATAAAGATCCACCGATAGATACCGTGGTCGACCAACTCTGGGCTTTGCTGAGACAATACGAATCTAACACCACCACGACGCGTGATGATATTCCAAGAAACTTGGCGAGGGTGTTCGAGCACCTTAACAAAATTGCAAAGAGTAATGATATGAGTATTAATCACTTAAGGACAATCTTGCAAAACAAGGAGTGGATTCCTGTCGACGGTAAACTCTACAATCCTTCCAAGGTGACTCTTTCAACTCCACCGAGACTCGATTTGAAACCGTACCTCATGACGATCCCAAATTCGATCGGGAAATACGGAACCCTTTTCGAATGCTTTGGAGTTCCGAGTGCCCTAAACACACCCCAACTGATTAAAATATTGCAAGATGTAAAAAATGTTGTGAAAGAGAACAAGTTGACAGAATCGGACTTGGAGCTAGTGCTGCAGCTTATAAAGGTTATTACAGAAGGTTCGGACGACATCAAAGCCCATGGCAAACTGTTCGTGCCGTCGGATGCTAATATCCTGAAAGATGTTTCTCTGCTGACATTTGACGATATCAGCAAAGCTTGGCAATCATCTTTCTCGTCGTCTGATCACTTCCTGTGGTGCCACAAGAAAGTGTCGCGTTTTACTGGCGAAAAACTCGGGATACAATTTTTGAGCCAAAGATTGATGTATGGCGCTGACAGCGAGACCGAAATCTGGGAACAGGAAGAGGAATTAACTACGCGCATATACAACCTTCTCAGAGATTACCTCGATGATGCTTTATTTCGCGAATTTCTACAAAACGCTGATGATGCAAAAGCAAAGAAATTCTGCATCGTCTTCGAACCGAACCCTCCTCCGTTTAAGGATTCTCAAACCCTTATATCACAGGAGATGGGGTCATGGCAAGGTCCTGCATTGTGGCTATACAACGACGCCGAATTCAGTGAAGACGATTTTAAAGGATTAAGACAAGTTGGCATCGGTGGTAAGAAAGAGGTTGATGGCGTTCGAATCGGCAAATTTGGTCTCGGCTTTTTAGACTGCTACCATTACACAGGTAATCGTAATGATATTATCTTCTAATTGTGAGCAATACGAAAAGGAAAATGCGGACGAGCATGAATACTGACATATGCTTATCGCCATTTAATTATCCAAACCGGTTACCAGATCTTCCGTCAGTTGTAAGCGGAAGCCAGGCGGTTTTCTTCGATCCTCACAGAAAGTACCTACCACCTCGAAATGGCATCAAACCCGCTGGCCTCCGCACAAAGTTTGTCAATGGAAATTTTGAAGACCAATTTCGACCATACACTCGCCTGTTTGACTTTGACATGGCGGAGCCTTTCAAGGGTACGCTTTTTCGGCTCCCACTTCGAACCAAGGAGCTACATAGTAAGCTAAGTCAAAAGTCATACTCCGGCTTTGAAATCCGCCGGATGCTCAAAGAATTCCAAGATGAAGCTTTCCGTGGAGCCTTGCTATTCCTCAAGCATGTCGTGGAGATTGAGGTATCCGAGTTAGGGATCGACGGAAACATGACCCAACTTTGGAGAGTAGCTGCGGAGAAGCTGACCGATGATGTCCGACACAAACGAATGGAGGTAGAGAAAAACAAGGAGTATACGGCTAGCTTCTGTATGAATCTTCGACTGTCCGTGAACGGGAAGGATGAAACGGAGAAGTGGCTGGTTAGCACGAATTTGTCGAAACGCAATATGAATGATACAGATTTGCAGAGGTTGGTACAATTCAATGGGCTTGTCGCTCATGTTGGCGTAGCTGGGGTGCTAAAAACGTCACGTCAAACTTCGTCGACCCCCTTGAAGAGCCTCTTTTCCTTCTTGCCTCTGCCGATAATGATCCAGTTTCCCGTTCATATACACGGGTGCTTTGCCCTGAGGAGCGATCGCCAGGCTCTTCTCTCACAACTCAACAGCGCAATCGACGATACTAAAGGAGATCACGGACGAAGCCAGAGTTACCAACTCAGTAGATGGAATCAATACCTTCTCCGTGAACGATTACCAAAAATTCACCTGCAATTTCTTCAGGACCTCATCAGAGAGGGGCTTGTGGAGTCAAACGACAATTCTTTGGACGATAGCACTTTGGCTCAACGTTATTTCAACTATTGGCCGAAGGAGGTCAAGGAAGACATGTTATTGGATTATTACAAAAACTTTTATAGTCTCGCAATGAAGAGCGGAAATATTTTTTACACCCAGAGCAACGGCGGGCAATGGATCAGCTACCAAGAGGCCGTATTCGAAGACGAAACACTCATTTCCGATGGCATTAAGGAAGGGGCGTCAAAAATCATCAGTGATTTTTTGATTGAACGTAGCATCAACATTGTACAACTTCCTCGTAGTATACTGAAAAGCTTCCCTGAACAGGAAAGAAAGCTTCAACAAGTCACTCCCGAGCTCGTCCGCGACAACATCCGGCATACGACCAAGGCATTTGTACAGAAAATGAGCCCGCTCGTCTTCATCGCCTTCTTCGAATATCTCCTGAGCGACAAGGCCTTCTCAGAGCTTAGAGGATGTACCATTCTACCGCTCATGGACAAGTCATTTGGCACGCTCAGAAAGGGACAAATTCAATTTTACATTGCAAACGAGGAAGCAGAAATTGCACTTTTTCCCAATCTCTCATCAAGCTTTGTGGACCTAGGGAGGCTCTCGAAACCTATTATCGAAGCACTTACGACTGAAGAGGTGACCAAAGAGCTGAATGTCAAACGACTGGACAACGATGTTTTCATTCAACTGGTCTCTGAAATGTTGCGCCCTGGAGATCACTTGGATTACGATCGTAATGGGATTATCATAAATGACAAGTGGCTTCGCGATCTCTGGCATTATCTGGATACAACGGAAAGTATCGACATGGCAGCCTTTGAGAACACGCCAATTCTTCCGACGGTCGGCCTAAACGGCGTGTTAGTCTCTTTGAACCAAAATCTACCTCTGCTCTACCAAGACGGCAGTCGATCCAATATCAATGCGATTTTGACTAAGATCGGAACACACCTTATTGACAAACAGTATTCCAAGCGACTGTCCGACTTTGTACTGGAGTTCTCCGCGACGAATATACTGAAATGCATACAATTGGCGAGCACAAAAGCAAAGCATTCCGTAGATGAGTTACTATTGCCGTTGAGTCCTGATGAGCGGAACACCCTTAGGAACTTCCTCCAGGGAAACGAATACGACCTGTTCCAAAACGAGAGTTCCTCGAAATCGATAGAGATCCTCCGTCAGCTGCCCATCTTCCCGGCTTACACATCCTCCCCGACCGTTGCCTTTAAACCCGCGATGGATTGCCGCCTTTTACCGCAAGATTTCTCCGTATTCTCAGTACAGTACGGAATGGCCATCCTTTGTAAAAACGACACGGAGCACAAATTCGCGGCTAAGATCAACATTCCTGAGCTGTCGGTTCAGGAATACTTAAAGGACAACGTCCTCCCGTTGCTCGATAACCCACTCCCAGTTGACAAGGTCAACGAATACCAGACGTTCCTTTGCAAGGTTCTCAGTTACGTCGAGGGATCGCAACATTCGCAACAGTCGCAACAGCTCTGCCAGATGCTCACACAGCACCAGCTCATCCCGAACGACGAGTTGCCTAACTGCAGGCTTTTTAAGGCCTCGGAGCTTTACGATGACACGCACCCGATGTTTGCTCTTGTGTTTGCCGGAGCGGGGAAGTTTGTCGCGAGTGGCGTCAAGACTAATCTCTCGGCGCTTCGAAAAATTGGCCTCAAAACCGAGACCAACGGATCGACGTTCATCGAGTGTGTCGACGAAGTCGTTCGCCTTTCGGAGCTCAGGTCGGATCGACCTCCAAATTACCTGGACCGAGCTAGGATTGTGGCCAATAATTTTGCCTTGAACTTTGGCTCAAACTTTACACTGGACCACTCCCAGCTCTCCCAACTCGTTAAGCAAAAGTTTATACCCGTCAATACCAGGACCTCTGAAGCTCTACCTAACTTCGCGCGCGAATTCCTTCCAGAAATTGGTCTGCTCACCTCCCTCCCCGAACTCTGTCTGGAAGAACATCGAAATGTCGTATGGACCCAATGCCCCACCCTCAACAACCTATCCAACCACGCTCTTCAGCAAATTCCAAATCTCGGCAGCCCGCCCGTTGATGTCGTCATCGCCCACCTCCACTGCCTCGCGCTCACAGTTTCCCCAAAATGCCACGGGAATGAGACCGAATTCCGCCGTTGGCTCAAGGACACGTACCAATTCCTTCTGGACCGCTGTAACGACCCGGAATCCGAGGCTAAAATGCGCGACAGCTTTTCGTGCACAACCACCTTGTTCCTGAACGGCGACGACCCGACGAAATCCGAAAACTGGAAGCCAGCCAGTCACCTCGTCATCGGCGCAGAATTTGACATCAACCCGGAGATGCTAAAAATCCACAATTTTCTACATCCTTTCGAGAAGCTTTTGGTTCTCGGTGACGCAAAAAAGATCGAACCTCATTCAGTGGTACCCATCTCGGACCCAGATCCGGATGATCTTTCTTACGCCGAACTCGTCCTCCGCAGTTTTGCCGAGTTTTACCGCCGCGATGACACCGTCGCCAATGGGTACAAGGACGTTGTCTTTCTCGTGGGCGGTCATCGGCTCCCTGCATCACGGATCCTCCTCACCATGGCCAGCGTCTACTTCAAGACAATGTTCCTTCCCACTGAACATGATGGAATGACGGAAACCCGCCACGAAAACCTCCCCATAGAGATTGAGGTACCGGACGTATCGTCCACCGCGTTCCGCATCATGCTCGGCTTCCTCCATACCGGCGAGCTCGACGTTACGCCCGAGGACATTGACGCAGATAACGGATACGCGGAGAACGATCCTCGTCGCCAGCTGCAAGCGTATCTTGACCTGCTCCAGCCTGCGGATATGTACGCGCTTGATCGGCTCAAGAATTTGATCGAGACGCGAATCATCAATGGTAAGATGATCGGGGTCGATACCGTGCTGGACATTGAACGGTATGCAGATCTGTATGACGCCAAAAACCTTCTTAGTATTTGTCAGGAGTACAGACAAAAAAATCAGGAATTGATCGTGATGGCGCATGGGTCGGCGGCAATCAATTTGGACGAAGAGCAGATCGACATCTTGCAGAAGCGTTAGGTGTTCTGAGGTTATTTTTAGGGGGAAATTAGTTGATTACTCTGCTTTTATAATATTTACTTATCTAGTTTAGTTTGTATTTCCATATTTGTAATGCAGTTTTTTTT
>RQIL01017554.1:0-20085 GCA_003951145.1 Jimgerdemannia lactiflua | reverse complement strand
TTTTCTATAGGCCACAGCCCCATTTATTAACTATCTAATATATTGAAGGTGTCCTCATACCACACCAGTAGCCTCCTCCCATCTATCCTTTAGCCCACACTCTCACTCAGCTACCCACTAACTCCAATTCTTTCAAAAACAATCTCTCTCCCAATGACTTAAGCTCTTTCTCCACTCTTATTACAGATGGTCTTTACCAACTTCCTACAGTGGCCCCCCTGCAGGCCCACCCTTTCTGCCACCCCAACAGCAAGTCCATCAGTAATCCCTTCCACCTCACTACCTTTTCCTCTCTTATTATCAGTTTGCCCTCCTTGAACACCACCTGTCAGTAATCTACAAGCCTTACTCAAATTGCCAATGCCCACCCCAATGTGAGCTACTCATCACCAATTCCCTCCAGCAATCACCTCTTCAATACCTCCCAGTGACCAGTTACATG
This sequence comes from Jimgerdemannia lactiflua, assembly GCA_003951145.1. NCBI lineage: Eukaryota > Fungi > Mucoromycota > Endogonomycetes > Endogonales > Endogonaceae > Jimgerdemannia > Jimgerdemannia lactiflua. Next base: position 19,643 of record RQIL01017554.1, on the reverse strand, counting down.
ACTCCTGTAAACTCCACCCAGCCTGCCCTCCACCTCCTCCCAGAAACTATCCTGAACCTTACACTCACTAAGTCAGTATTCTGAGGTCTGCACTACCCCCCCCCTCCTGCCCAACTCCCAAACACTCCTCACACTCAAAGGCCCCTCCCAGCACCAGATGGTCCAACTGGAAGTTCAACATCATATTTTGTCTTTGTACTCTCCACCACACCACCCAGAATTTGGAGGGTAACTACTTCTTCATCTTCAACCCCCAGGCCCACAGTCCTCCCCAGTCCCACTCCTCTCCAATTCCCACTCACTGCCATCCCTCTGGCCAAAGGTCCTGATCTATTCCACCCTGACTCTCTACCCCAGCCTCTAGGTCAAAGTCCATTGCTGGCATACCTCTCAACAGTAGCCTGTACCACTGCAACAACCCTGCACCCTGCTGCCCAGCCTCTATAAGACCCTCTCATCTAACACCAATCCTGTGTGCTCCCTCAGCCATCCCCTACCAGAACCCTCTATACCAGAGCCTTTGACCTCCTCTCCTCTCTCCTGATCTGCCTCTACTACCTTCTCCTTCATTTTCCTGTAGTAATCCTCACATGCTGACTCCCACAGCCCTGTTCCATTTCAGGCATTCCAACTCTCAATGACTAGTTTTTGAGCCTCCTCCCCCAGCTCAGCTTCTCAGGAGGCATCCACCTCATACCTCTCCTCTTCTAGCAGTACTGCCAAATATTCTGCCTTCAGCTTTACCACAATACCAACCCCTGCTAAGATGTTACTCTAAGTCTTCTTATTTATGATACAAAATCCACTCCACTCAACTCCTTATCTGCCAATTCTGTTACCATCCTGCACAGCCATGGCTCTTCTCCCATGTGTTCACCCACAGGAGTCATTGACCTCTCACCTACTATCTACACCCCACTAGGCCCAGTACTGGCTGTCTCATCCCACTTCTCCTCAGATATATCTACTATATCCTCTCTAGTTATCTCTACTACCAGTCCTTCCATAGTTATATCCAGAACACTAAATCAAACATTCTGCATATCTTTTATCATGATGTCCTCTACCTTCACTGCTGTGCTCTTGCCTATTATAACTACTGGCTACATGTCTATCTCACTCTTGCTCTTATCTCCTTCTGCACTCCAATCATCAAAAAAAGGCTCCTCTTTTTCAACCAACCTCCTCCTCTGGGGGGCATAAAACAAGTGATGCATACCCCCAGGCCTCTTCTGCTCTACTTTAGGCATTGATGCTCCACTGAGCCCCTTGCCCCCAGCTCCTGCCTTAAATGCCACCAGGAGTTCTTGTTGTTGTTTCCTCCCCTACACCCTCTCCCAGACTGCCTTTACTACTCAAATCTTCTTATCATTGACCTCTATAAATATAGTGGTCTCCTCAAAGGCTTGCCAAGTCTTCTTTCTCCTCTCCACAGCCCCATCCTGCTCCCAGAGTACCATCAACAGATTCTTCTTATTCTTCTCCATATCCTTGATCCTAGCCATCTTGCACTTGAAGGGGTCTCACTTCAGCACCCTAGGCCAGTCATTGTCTTTCTCTGTCATCTCTCTTCTAGCTACTCTTAGTCATATCTCAACATCTCCAATGTAGAAAGTCATCCTTTCCCACAACTGAAATCTGATATCAACTACTTTACTATACTCTCTCATCACTCTTTCAATTCTATTCTTCATCTCCTCCATTGACACAGTTGGGACACTCTTGACCATCAGATATACTACTCTGGGGTCCCACCATAGACAATATGTCATTGAGACCACAATCTCACCAATTCATACTCCTTTAGCCACTGTTACTATCACATGCTCCTCCTTGATAAACTCTACTTCAATACCCTCAAGTATCTTCAAAAACTTCATAGACATCACTTCTTCTAACTGCTTGCTCGGTAGCACTAGTACCATCTTAGCTATCACTATCTGCCTCTGGAATCTCAGTGTAACAACAAATTCTAAAATAGACTTTTTGAGTAATAGTGCCACCATCAGCTCTATTATACTATCTGCCAGATCACTCTTGCATGCCACCCTCAATCCCTCAGCTACTCTTGGCTTGATCAGCATTTATATCTTCTTTTTTTTCAAGATCCTCAGTCTTATCAGAATCAGCAGTTTCCCCACCTCTGTCTGCACTGACTCCACTGACCCCCTTCCCCCCTCTACCAGACCTAGCCCTACCACTTCTACTTGGCTTCTCTTTCTCTCTTTCTATCTGCTGCCATCCATCTTGGCTACCTCTTCTAGTACCATTCTTTACAGCTGCTACAAAACTTACTGGCCCCTCACCATTCCTCTCTCTCTTAGCTTTTCACTCTTCTCTTTCTCTACTTCCACCAGATACCTTCCCAAAAGACCCCATTCTCAGACCATATCCTTTTGTTCCTTATTGCTACCTGAATGCCACACCAGTACTAGATCTAGTACACCAACCAGAAGGTTTAATAATTGCCATATTGTTAGTTGCTTTCTTCAATAAACTATTCAAAAAGTGTGTAAAAGTATATATAATGTGAGTGGTAATGGAAGAAGAGACTAGTCATTTGTAGTGGATCTTGTTTGATATAGGTCTGCAGTGTTTAGTTTTGTTTCTTGACTGGGTTTCTTTGATCCTTAATGGTCTAGCAATATATTCCTCTTCTTTTTCTTAATTTCTATCTTAATAATAAGAATTTTATCAACTCTGGACTATTAAGAGTGACTCAAGTTTCTTCTTGTCTGATCTTAAGAAAATAATTAATATATGAGTATAGAATTATCCACAGATGAGATATCTATTAAGTGAGAGAATCCATCTCAAGAAACTTTGATATTAAAGGAGTAATAAATCTCATAGTTAGTCTTAATATAACTAGATTGTAGTATATGATTAGGAGTATCTCAGCAAGTACAAGAAGGATATTTATGGACTTAATGAATTCAAAATTGAACAAATTCATCTACCTTCACTATTGAGCAAGGAGGGCTAAAGCATATATACAGTGGTTTGAAATTGGCAATTATTAAGACCCTGATACTTGGATGAGTATTGTAACTTGATTACAAAAATTTAATATCATTGGTATTAATGCCATCATACAAAATATACATCTGATACCATTCTTTTAATCTCATAACTCAGCCAGGACAGCACAACAGCAGCCAAAAAAAATTCACTCTTTTGACAAATATTTAGTAATTAGAGTGATAGAGAGGCATAGGAGATGTTTTACTAGTGTGCATGTATGTTTTACTGTCAAGGCTTCATTCATAGCTTTCATGTATCTGTTTGAATCTTGTGCATTACTCAAATTTGAATTTGAAATTATGGAAATCGAAACAGAAGACATGGAGGTTGGTGCAGACATCAATGGGTCCTGATGTAGATTGCTTAGATGCCATGGTTGTAGATGGGAGATGTCCTTGATGCAGATGCAGAGTGAGATGTTGTAGATGTGGATGTCAGATCAGATGGCCCCAGATGTCCCAGATGCAGATTGCGCCAGGTAAGATGTCCAAAACATTTTCATGATGATATTGCTTTGATGGACTCTACTCACGCGTTTGTCGTCAATGACTCCTGCGTTAGAGTGTCCGATTAGCAAGCCTCGGTTTTTTTATTCTGGCTTTACAACACGATGCTTTCTTCAGCGTTAATGCAGTCGGCAGATTTTTAGATAGTTATTATGTTATTACTAGGGGTAGTACAGATATTGTCAACTGCATGATACAAGTGGTTGTTGAGAATTAGGGGAAGTAATACATGTCTATGACAAACGCCATTCTTTCAATACAATGTAAGAATCCAGCTCTTCTCCGTAACCTCCTCTACCTCTATTTGCGTCAAGGTGGTTTTCACGTGCTCTATCATCTTATCCGGGCCGCAGACGATCACAACATTTTGCCGACTCTCGTCCGTGGAGATTCCAGTAATCGCGTCGATTCCAACAGCCGTTGGCGACCTCGACAGTGGCAGGATCGAGAGTTTTTCTGTCGTATCCGGATGCCCATTATTATTGTACCCTACCTCCTTTTCCGCCAAAGTTACAGTAATTGTTGGCACCTCGAGCTCTTGCACCGCCGATTTTTGCCGCTGCTGTTGTGGGCGTAAATTGCGCTGACTCATGTCACGCGGTGACAATCCGGCTGAGGACCTTTGCGTGATTTCGCGGATTGAGTGGCTCTTGTGGATAGCGCCACGGTTTTTCGATTCCTCAACGGACAATAAGCTTCCTTGTACGAGCTCGCTGTTGTTCCGATGTTCGGCCGTCGATGGCATCATTTTTTCTTGGCGACTTCGCACCCAATCCTCCACTTTCTCCCGATCCAGGAGCCCACTCAGACCTTCCCACTTATCTGGCGGTTCAGAGAAAATGTAAATGATCGTAATCCGCAGGTACCGGTTCCCCGTGTCTGTCGCAAGGGATTCGAGCCTCCCGCTTTCGAAAACGTCAAGGACGGTGGCGTTGGCGAAAAGGATGTGGATCCACGTGACGATCGGCGTGTCTTGTGGAGAGTCAGGTGCAGAAGGAGTTGGTGAATTCGCTGATTTGGCGTGCCGATCGCGCTCTTCCTCCTGCAGAATGTGCTGGTAGTATTTAATCAGTTGGAGAATCGGCGTGATTCCGGTTCCTCCAACGATAGCATACACATGTCGCCACCGTCCATCGGGACGTTCCGGGTTCAACATGATGGAGTCTTGTCGAGGAGCAAGGTTAGGATCAACGTCCCTGGGTCGTCGATAGATGATGTCCGCGGCTTCGATGCGGTGCGTTATATCGAAAGGACCGCGAACGCTGATCTCCGTCTTAACCTGGCGCTCCAGATTGAGGTGGCTCGACATTTTACCGTTCGCATAATTTTTGACGTAGATTGTGAAATCCGTGCTCAACGAACCGCGCACAACATTGTACGGCCGCTTAACTGTCTCCTGCCGAACCTGTGACATGAGCTCCACATACTGCCCCGGTAGTGTAGGTAAACTTGAATCCTCCCTTACCGCATGTACCGGCGAGAACGTGAACGCCACCACCGGTTGCTCGCCGAGCCCGATGTTTACCTTGTCGATAAGGACGTATCGACGAAACTGACGGCGCGTGGCAGGGGCCTGGAGCAGGAACGGCACGGTCGACTTTGGGAATACCACGCCTGGCGCCGGACTAGGGGACATAACCGTGCCCGTGGGTGACCCTGGGGGCGATGTCGGTCCGTTGCGATAGCCTGGTGGGTTGGGGCTTGGGAAGCCCATCGCGTCGCCGTCGTCCGAGTTGTCAATACGGGCGATGACCAGAGAGGCGAGTTTGCGTTTGGCGTAGTCGGAATGTCCGTGGCGTGCCATCTCGCCTGGCTGGAAGAAATTCGAGTTGATATAATCCATCGTAGAGGCAATCGAGCCCCCGGGGAGTAAGATGGTGAAGAAGCTCTGGCTGCCTCTTTTGGAAGTTACACCGGCAACTTGGGTGCTGGCTCGCTTCAATCTTTCCTTGACCAAATGTATTTCCAGTTCCGAGGAAACGCCGAACTCTCCCTTTTCTTTCCCGTCTAGTGGACCGGGTTCTGAGCCCTGGCGACGTAGTGGCGGGGTTTTCTTCGACACGCCATCGGAATCGCGGCGAAGTCCCAAAAGATCGTTGGTGATGTCTGTCCCATTGGCACGCTTCAGAATCATCGACCCTCCAGGGTGAGAGGCAACCCAGCCCATAATGTCAAAGACAAAGTCATCCACCATGACTAGAACGGCGCCACTTGCTATGCGTTCATTGAAATCTTTCCAGGTGAGGAGCGCGAGCTTCTCCATCACATCATCATTAATGAATTGGCTCATGCCCAGCCTGTCTTCGTCTGCCTTGGCTTCCAGTCCCTTCTTCGAGTCCCGCGTAGCTTGCCACGAAAACGAAATTTGCTTGATCACGAAGACAGCCACGAGTATTCCCAGCCAACCCAAGTAAACATTCGCCCAAGTCGTAGTGGGGTCGTAGGCGATGATGCCGAAATAGATGTTGACGAGGGAGACGATTAGCAATGTGACACCAAAATATTTGTGGGTCTTCTTGATGATGAGGATAAGGCCGGTGTTTACGGATTCGACCCGCTGCATGCTGTAGTTAGAAATCAGGCCCATGTTGATTTGCACAAAAATGAGGCTATACAAGATCACACCAATGATCGCATGCACGGTGTGGTCAGATGGGTCAACGGTCGCGAAGGCCGCGGCGCCAACGGCAGTAACGGAAACACCGCCGATGAGCTGGAGAGCGCGGTGGATTGTAAGATACATCTCCCAGTGTTTAGCAAATCTGTTTTGAAGTCGCGGTGTGAATGATGTGTGTGAGACAAAATGGTCTGCAAAAGAAAAAGCATACATTCAGTACATATGGGACAAGCAATTAGTTTCATCCATCTTACGGACCTCATAATGTAAATCGATACTGGAAATAAGACCGCCCAAACAGCAAACATAAACAAGCCATGCACCAACTGCAGCACCCGTTTCGACTCAGTATCTATCTCTGCAATCATTCCCGACAAGAAATTGATCTGTATTCCCCCACGATTCCCGCCATGATACGTTGGGTTCGAGTCCTGTGGGTTGTACGCCCAGATCACGTTCATTTTTGAATTACCAAACACCGCCTTTCCAACTACACCCGTGTCCATCGCCCGCGTGAACGTTATGACAACGGCCGCTCCTCCCACAATTGTGGCGTTCACATTGCTCAGAGCGTATGCGCCCGTGTCGTTCACCGGCGCCTGCGCGTTCCCTTGCGACCGATACAGGTTCAGCCTGACTCCGTTATTCGGCGACGCGGAAGCGATGATGAAATCTGCGCCTTCCATTGAGAGAGCACCAAGAGGGTTAAGCCCGATGCCGAACCACCCTTGAGGAGATTGGAGGGTGAGAGCAATGTTGACGCGGTTTGCGGACTGGTCGGTGTTCCATTGGATCATATACTGCGAGGTGAATTGGTAATAGTTGGGGTAGGCCCTCGGGTCTACCAAGGAGTTGGAGGGCGCGTTGCCGAGACTCTTGAGAGATTGTGAGAAAACGAACCAGAGGTTGTCTGGGAGGAGAGCGGAGAGCGGGTTCGGTTGGGACGTGTCGTTCAGACTAGCAGTGTAGGTTTGAATGGCCGAAACGGTTTGTAGATTGCCCGTAGCAGGGTCGGCGAGGTTGCGGATAATGATATCGTGGAGGGAGGTGTGCTGGATTATGTCCATCTCTGCCGCGGTGAACATGCCCGGGTTTTCGTACCAGAACCGATCAGAATCACGGAGTCGTGTAAATTGCTTCCAGAGGCTGGCGTTAAAGAGCTCGCCGACGTTTGCTCCGGCCACATGGTCCTCCGCCAGACCGCCCACCAGCGACTCCACCTGGTCTACACTCTGGTACGTTTGCGCCAAGCGCTTCTGAACCTTGGTGTCTTTGGTAATGTCGGCAAACGAATTCTTGCGCGGGAGTCCGAAAGCCTGGCGAGCGTCATTGTAGAGTGGAAGACCTTGATCGCGCGCACGGAGATGGTCGAAGCTGGCGGTATCGTAGGTGATATTGATCGCGCTGGCATAGTTACGCACCATGTCGGCGTAATATACGTCCACCTCCTCTTGGATTTGCAGACTAAGAGACCGCAGAATTGTGGCGATGTCGTACTTGTTGCGAATCAGGTATGACGAGTTCAAAATGCCTTTCAAGTTGAACGACTCTATGAGCTGCACGTCCGAGTCGACAATGCGGTACTCGTTCGACAATACTGAGTGTCCGTACCGGAACGATGCCATGGCGAAAAAGGTGTCAATACCGGGTTTGACGTCCTGCCGATACCCCGTGTACGGCGGCAGCGGGCGCCCAAGGAGGACACCAAGGTATTCCGTGGCTGTAATCTTTTGAACGAACGCGATGACCCACTTGCGCGCCTCTTGGAAGTACTGGTCGTCCGTCCAGGTCGTCTCATTAAGCAAGTATAGACGGTCGCACTGCCGGTTGTGCTCGCGCAGAAAGATAATAGTCAGTGCGTCTGAGTAGATGTTGGCGGAGCGCAGCGGATTGTTGCCCAAGAGAAAGCGGCCATCCGGACTGAGTGGCGGAAGAGGACCTGGCTCACCAGTGCTATCAAACGGAATGCTCTGAGCTACGAGCGTCATCTTGCATTGAGTTCCTGGGCCATCGCGGAGGGTCTGAAGGACGGTGGCAGTGGAGCCTGTGCGGAGCAAACAAGGAGTAACCAATTGGCAAAGGGAGCGTGAATGAGAATCTCTTGTGTCTTTAAAAAAACATGCACAAGATAAAACAACCTCATATAGATAGATACGGGACGACGAACCATAAATAAACGAAGCGTCCAAGAAACCCGTTGCGGAATTAATCCCAATACGATTAGGTTGCTGAGTGGCTGGATCGACAACGTACGACGCTCTGTGGAACTCGATACTATTGTTCGAATTGGTTATTACTGCGGCTGACACACCACTCGGCCCCGTGTTGATCGCCACATCGTCTATGGGGATCCCGATGTTGACTTGCTCAGCATTCGCCGCGATGTCCAATAGGTCATACGACAATAATTGAGCCCAGAAGCTCTCGAAATGCGATACTTTTCGCACCGACAACACCCCAGGGTCCGTTATTTGCAGCGCCAAAGGCGCGTTTGTGTACCCGTTCACAAGATCGCTCACGCAACGCGGGTATGGCTGCGCAGGAGGCATCTGCGGGGGGCCGATGCATTGAAAGGCGGGATAGGTCGTGGTATTGGTATCATTGGTTGCGGGCGGAAGCGAGCCAGGGAAGAGGGCACCCGAAGCGTCGGCAAAGTAGGGGCTCGAAACGTCCAAGCGCAAGAGTTGCTGGTTTGGACTACCGGCGTAGACGTCGGTGGGGTTATTGCCGACGTTGTCGATGGGGCGAGGATTTGTCGTCTGCGCCCTGGCAAAGGACAAGCCCATCAGGCTCAGGGCGGCAATGGCCGTAACGAGGGCAACGGCACGCATCGATTGGGGCCTTTTCTCAATCAAATGGGGAAGAATTGGAGAGAGATTAATCTTTCGTTGGACCTGAAGATTTCAGTGTTGAAATATTTCTTTTGACTGGACTGATGACATTCTTGGACGACATAATAATATTAATTAATTAAACCATAATTAGTGTCGCACATGCTACAATATCTGCAGAAAATAGGGTGCATACGCAAGTTTACGCTAATGCGGAGGACAAAGGTGGAGCGTAGAATTTTAACGATAAACAGAAACTTTGCAAATCCTGTCGCGTGTTGTGTCATTCTGGTATGTCGAATTGCACCCACCCTTGGCCGATGTAAATACAGCAGTGAAAAATATAAAAATAAAAAAAGCTGAAGGTTTTTAGAAGTACCATGAATTCGGGCAGATCTCTCACGGAACTCAAAGTGTTTGTGTAACGTTAAAATGAGTTATCAATACTGTGGCGACCCACGGACAAAGAAACGGAATCAACGGAATACACATACCGAGAGAAATGTAATCCAGTCACGTTGATCAGTATACTTATTGGGAACATAGCTTAAGTAACCTTATTCGCCTTTTGGCGTCCGCAGCAATATCCCATGACATCGAAATATAGTCAGTTCAATTCAGGATCAAGTTAACAAAGCAATTTCAAGACAGAGCCAAAGGGTCTAGGGATTGACGCCTGTTGACTGCCTGAGATAACCACCAAGGAATAACTACCAAACTCAAGAAACTATCCAGTCGTGACCGTTAAGAGCCGCGGGGCACGACATTGGCACAGAACAAACACTAACACAAGTGACAGGTGCAAAATAACATATCCGTATCCTGCCTCGTGTCGCCCTCCAAGAATATGAACAAACACGTCCTACTGTCCACCTCTGACCATATTCGTCGACCCCCGGTTCTCACGCCTTTCTTCACACTAATGCCGATCGTCACGTTTCACAAGATCAATTTCCGACCACCATCTCAAGACCATCTCAAGGAGGAAAGGATCGACCAATCACTACTCTTATCCCCTACGTGGCCTGCAGAACCGAGTTGGGCTCTCTACGGGAATCTCAAATCAACGTGGACCACTGTAAAAGGAAAAGACGCTCCGACTCATCAAGACCAAACCGCCGTGCGATTGACGCACCAACACCACCCGTAACTGCATTCCAAACACGAACTGTGTCCCACCCCGGGCTTTTCGCCGACCTCGACATCACGAAAATTGCATGGTATATCTGATGTATCTAGAACTGTTTTAGATCTCTTACAATTCTACACAGACATACTTCAGATATACTTTGGTGCTGTTCTAGAGTTTGCACAGATGCTTTATATATATCACTGTTACAGATAATAGTGAATTACAAGATGATAAAAGAACTGCAAGATGATAAAGAGACCACAAGATGACAATGGAACCGCAAAATAATGATAATGGGACTGCAAGATAATAATGAGACTGCAAGACAATGATAGGACCACAAGATGATGATGAGACTGCAAGATGATGATAGACCCAGCAACATAATTCCAAGATATAAACTAAATATTATAATGTTAAGAATGTTATAAATATCATAAACATATCTGTAATTATGCATACAAACTTATCCGACTCGTTTTCATCTAGCTCATCTTCATCTTGAATTTGACGACGATATGGATGGTATGCCAGAATTTTGGCTGGTGGGGTTATAGCGTCGTCAAGGTCCCTTCCAAATCTGGGGAGCAGCAGCTTGAGGGGCTTGGGGAGCGATGATTTGGGGATTGACAGCTTGAGATGCAATGTCTTGGAAAGACGACTATTTGAAGAAGACTCGGGGAGGTTTCTGCGATCCGTCAGTGGTTCAGAGCTCAGAAGCGACTTTGGGCGCTCAGGTGGGAGATTTTCATTGTCTACAGATGGCTCAATGATGTTCCTGTCACTACGGCTCGAGGACTTGGAGCACTTGCTGGCGGAGGCTTGGCTATTTTTTTTCTTCATCTTGGATATCCTGGTTCACCTCTGGATTAACGGGTCCCTGTGAGCGTGTCTTGCGCATTGAGATGTTTGTGAACCTGACAGAGCAAGGATCGCAGGAATAGAATGTATCAGATCTCAAAAAGAGAAATACATCAACCACACTAACCACAATAACCACAATAACCACAATAACATATCAGGTGGCATGAAACCAATAAATGTACCTTATTAGACGCTGGAATACGGTGGGTCGTCGGAAGACGGGAAGCTAGAATACGGTGAGTCGTCGAAAGATGAGAAGTCGGAATATGGTGGGTCATCAGAAGACAGGAAGCCGGAATACGGTGGGTCGTCGGAATACAGTGGGGTGGGTCGTCGGAAGACGGGAAGCCGGAATACGGTGGGTCGTCGGAATACAGTGGGTCTTCGGAACTCAGTGGAGCGGGGGCCTATTAATATGCGGTGTAGTGGCAGTGTCAGAGAGGGAGACAACATCGTTCAGTGAGTCACCCAGACAATAAAATAAAATAAATAGAATGGTCATATGGCTTCATTCACAGACATTCGCCGACCAGATAATAAAATAAAATATAATAAAATAAATTAATCAATAAAATGGCCATAAGGCTTCAGTCACAAAGACGTTCGCCAACCAAAATGAAATAAAAAAATGGTCATATGGCTTCAGTTACAGAGACTTCTGCCGACCTAAATAAAATACAGAACCTCTCTCTTATACACCCTATATCAATCTCAGATATACCTGATCAGACAGCCGAATCTTGTATTGATCTTGAGGCTGTGACAGTACGCTTCGATGTCCTTATAGAGGGTGCTTGGTGGATGCAGTGCTCCGACTTCCAGAGATGATTATCAGGCTGTGGGGCCAAATGTCGAATGGGCTGCAGTTTGTTTAGTGTATGACGCTATCCCTTTTGATATCCCCCCCATGCAATTACAGCACGACACCAATATTTCAACTTTACACAGAATTCAGCACGACACCCAGCATACACGCACGCAACTTTCAATAAATAAATGTACCTTATTATTCAGCAAGGATTTTTCTTAGCGAAAGAGGTGGTGACCTTCCTGGAGAGATTTAGTTCGGAGGCGGAAATCTTGACAGGGAGATGATAGGACTGAAACTGAAGACGGCGTCGTTCAGTGAAGCCGGTAGTCCTCTGATGTGCGGTGTACAGAGCTATTTGTGAGCGTGTATGCCGGATAACAGTAGAGTTTGTCTCTTTAGCATAAGGAGGGGGTCTCAGGAAGGTCTCAGGGAAGGAGTTAGAAGGCAAAAAAGGAAACGTGGCAAAGTGGCGAAGTGGGCGTGGCAAATTGTGTTTGTAAGGACACGTGTCTCAAAATTGACATGGAACAAAAAGAACATGTTTCTGCGCCACAATTTCTTGGCCTAAATAGTCAGTATTTAACGAGTCTTGTATGCAAGGACGACGACAAATGCTCCTCAATCCATATCTTCCAGCCAGCTGCATCGATCCCCTACCAAGTCTGTCTTTTTAATATGCTTTGCTAATACGAGGAACGTTTATGAAAAGTAGGGTACCAGGAACGAAGGAAAATATTTTTAAAAATGAAATTCTACAAAGTAAATGGTCCAGGACACGAAAAGGTTCGGCTGGTGTCGGTCCCGTTCGGTCCCAATCGGAAAATTTTGGTTCAAATGACGTCAATTGACTAGTCAGACGAATATAACAATGTCATTGCCAGTCGCTACAGGCAAAACAGCCGAACAACGAGTAATAATAATAGCAAAACGGGCGAAAAATAAATAATAATAAAGGAGCAAAACAGGCGGGGCAATCATAAGGGTGCCAAATAGGTGAACGACAAGCAAAAATAAGGGAATAAAACAGGCATTAATAAATGAGCTAAACTGGCGAACGACGAGCAATAACAAGAGAGCAAAACAATCGTGGGATGAGTAATAATATGAGGGCAAAAATAGGAAAATGACGAGAGCAACAGGAAAACGACGTCAATAACGAGGGTGCAAAATAGGCGACGAGCAATAATACATAAGAGAGAAAAACGGGCAAACCACAAGTAGAAATAAGAGAGGTACGACAAGAAAAATTAAAAAAGCAAAACAGGCAAACGACGAACATTAGCAATGGCGTAAAATAAGCGAAAGACACAATAATAAGAGAAAACGATGAGTAATATTAAAGGTGCAAAACAAGAGAACGACAGGGTGCAAAATAGGGGAACGACGAGCAATAATAAGAGAGCTAATAGGACGAATGATTAGGGAATGACGGCCAACAATAAGGGTGCAAAATAGTGAACAAAACAGGCGAACCGCGACCAAAAATAAAGGATCAAAATAGGGGAAAAGCCGAGCACTAATAAGAAATAAAAATAGGAGAACGATGAACAATAATAAGAGAGCAAAAAGGCGAACGATGGCCCAATAATAAGGGCGAACTACGAGTAATATAAAAGGCGAGCAACAAGTCATAATAAGGAAGAGACCAATAATAAGGGATCAACAATAAGGATGCAATAATAAAGGAGCAATGGGAGCAATGGAATGATGACTTAGCCTTTTATTTCAAATTAATAATAAGTAAACAACATACACGCCAATCCAAATACCAACCACGTTGTTTCTTGAGGATGAGAAATACCAGTCTAATAAATTGACAACCAAATGCATTGTTTTCTGATGGAATTTGTTCCATATGCACGACTGGAAATAGAATAAAAAATTAACGCGTACAATAGTCTGGCGTCATTGCCATTTTTTGACGAGATTTACTCGGACAACATCGGCATCCTTCTCGTCATCCAGTGAGTACCGCTGCAGAGTCACATTCTGACATCAATCACCCATTGTAAAAGAATCTCTCAGGTCTCCGCAGTGAATTTTGAATGACCGTTTCTATAATAGCGTATCTTTAGAGTTATTTAGGTCGCTCTCATTTTTTGACAATATTCTTGAGGTATTGACTAAAATTTAAATTCACGCAATAAGTCATTATGGAGGGCAATATCTTCTAATTCCTTGGTTGCACGGACCCCATTCCAAACCACACGCGAGTTTTCGCATATCATCGTTTTGGGTAGACACCATGCCGACGTTGACATTTTAATCGTGTCCATTTGTGACGATGTTGGATTTTAAATTCGCGTGTGGCTCTCACTAGCCTGGTCGACGCGCTGCGCAATTTAAAATGAGAATACCGCGGCATTGTGAATGGCAATACGTACCATTTTGGCCTTTTCCGAGATTTTGGCGAATACGGTGGTTCTTTTTTTGCAGGAGATTCTTGAGCTTAGGTATTGCACTGACGGATAGCTTCTTAATTCTAGTTCTGTGAGCATTCCCAACGCATTCTGGCCTGGAATTTCGGATATTCAAAGCTGCATTCTGATTCTACGAATGCGTAAGAGGGCAGGTCAGATTATTGAAATGTTTTCGTGATAACGACCAGATCTAGAACATTATACAATTCTAGTCTATGAAAAATATCCTAAGTCTACTCACCACACAACTCAAAGCAAGGTGTCGAAGGGAGGGAAGACGACGCCTAGGTTGAAGGGTTCTTCCCATCCACAAGGAGGAGCAAACGTCAATGTTTCATTATTCACGTTGAGGGTATAAACCTCCAACGTTTGCTCCTCCAATTTTACCACGATTGGCCGTTCTCCATACCCACCGGGAGAAGTCGGGTAAGCGCGCCGCGCTCTGCGCATTGTCTACTTTGTGGTGCACATCCTTGTTGCTCTTCACTGGCTCAAGATCGATCAAACGCAAAAACGCTTTCCACCTCCACTCCCTGGCCTTATTTCTGAGATACATTCGTTGTGTATTTTGGATAAGATAGTTTGCAATTAATTGTGCCGACTTACATGCGAACTTTGCCTGACGTATGTATCCCAATAATGAGCATTGTTGGAAGCATTATAAGTTCCTCTGGGTCATAAAGCCGAATACGTTCCTCAAGCCGAAGCAACCATCTAGCCAGAGGTTTTAGGTTCTCATCAGAAAATGTTGTTCTTCCCTCCCCTTTCCATTTGCTTTCGAGCGCCCAGAGCCCTACCTCAAAGAGGGTCGGAAGGTATTGCGCGTAGTTGCGGTAAAAAGATAAAGTCCTATTAATGCAGATGTCGAAAGAGAATGTTGACATCTGCTGTGCAGTTTCCAGGGCGCTTTCTCTGTTGAAGAAATCCAGCCTTATAGAGCGGGGGGGATAGTCGTGGCTACCTCGGTAGATTGATCACTAATGAGCGGGTTGTCTTGAGTAGCAAAGGATTTGCGTACCAAAGCGTCACGTATGGCGTTCAGGATTTGGTGGCGGCGCTTCTTAAACCGGGCGTCACCACAAGACGCTGATGGACTGCCAGACGATGATGGACAGCAAGACAATGATGGAGCACCAGACGATGATGGACTGCCAGACGATTATGGACCACCAGACGAAGATGGTTTTCAAGACGATGATGGACCACAAGAGGATGATGGTCGTAAGATAATGGTGGACCCCTAGAAGATGGTGGACCGCCAGACGATGGCGATGGAATACTAGACAGTAATGGCCCGCAAGACAGTGGTAACATCTGATGGAATCGTTGGTCCAGACTTAAATATTGTGGATTTGAACAATATGGTGATCTTGAACAATGTGGACTTGAACGACGACTTCCGAGATTACGAAGACAGCGGTGAGCCTGACAATAAGTGGGATTTACACCGCGTTATCAATCTAATGTGTGCTTGATGATGCGATTTCTGGGGCACTTCCTCGATTATGATTTGTGCGCGAGAGAATTCCACAACAGCAAAGTTGCCCACGCAGCATGTAGGTTGCGTGTGAAATTTTGAAGTTTGCGGAATTTCGGTCGTTTTGTTGGGTATATACAAGGGCGCCGAATAAATAAAGAGCAGGTGGTAGATCGGCACCTGTGTACCCCTTGTTGTTGGTGGCGATGCTTAAGATGCGGGCGTGAGAGCGGGGCTGAGAGAAGTCGGGACCTCGACCTGTTGTTGTTACGGTTGTTGAAGGAGTTGTGGAGATAGACCAGTTTCAGGTTTGGTTGAGGGCGTTGCTACTAGGTTATGGAAGGGGGGGGGGGTCAATGAAATATCCGTGTTGGCAGCGTGATAAAAGCATATATATATTTTTTCACTCCACCCTGCCTTCCATCCATTTTATTCTTTCCCTCTAGTATTCGCTTTGGTTTTCAGGGAAATCAGATAACGGCCCTTGAACAACCTCCCAAGATACGTGGTTGATGCAAGAACCAAGGTGGTGATACTATTAACGGTGTGTTGATGGCGATTGAAAAAAGAGTCTTGTCGGTTTCTAGTACAATTATTATGTCTATGTACCTAGTAAACAGATCCTGTTAAAGCCGTTGAAAAGGGCATGGCCCCCCACCGTCAGTGCTAGTTGTACGTTCATCTCATCTGTTTGCGACATCCGGCCACTATACGAAACAACATGGTATTCCATAGTTACGCTTTCAATTCGAATGCTCCGAAGAGTCATGGGGATCGTTCTATGTCTTGCCCTTCTCGGCAACGCCCGATACCAGTTCTGGCACCAACAGTGGTCGTTCCCAACGCTACCATATGCAAGACACTATGCCCTTTCAACGTCAACATCAGCTGCTCTCTTAATTTCAAGAATGGCGTCATGGACACTGATAGTTGCTCGTCGTACATCCACACCACACCAATGATAGGCAACCTGTCCTGCTACGATTTCGTCCCTAAAGAGTCCCTCGTGTACACCGATTCGTCGAGCACAACGGACTTAGAGAAATAATATTAACCTTCAACTTCAACTTCAGCGTTCAGCCGATCTCTGTCACCGTCCCAGATAAAGGCCATGCCATACCCGCCAGATCGCACCACAATGGCTCCGCCGTTCTGGTCACCCGTGCCATTCTATATAATATACGACCCGAAGCCGAATGAGTAATCCTGGCTGTTTATCGAAATCACGACACATATAAAGATTGACCTCGACATGTGGTGGCAACGCGCGAGAGCATGCTTTGGGTTCCCAGCACCCACAAATTTATTCACGATTAAAACCTTCTACGAGCTTCACTCCGAGACGTTTCCATCCGCCAACGCGGTCTTTGGGATGCTGCCGATCGGTTTTGATGGCATCACCGAGAGCGGCTATCTGGCTGACACGATCCTGTCCGCCATCGGTGCTATCGGCTAGTTCGTCGGTATCGTCACCTCACCACAATTCACTATACACTCTTTGGAAAACCCATCAATCCTTTTAGGGAGGTACACAAAACGACCGGCGACGGTACACAACCTGCGGGGCCTCAAGATGCCGCGGAGGGGGAAAAGAGATGTCACTTCAGTGTGGTTATGTCGCGCGGGGCACACAATGAAATTTACGGAGGCGAATCTCCGCCTCAAGACATGTCGGATAATGTATAAATGGTGGAGGCGGCGGGGTGTGGGTGCTAGGCTGGGAGCGGAGTGTATGCTCCTGTTCCTTTTATTTTTTATTTTTTTTTCCAGAAAGTTTGTCAGAACGAAAGCTATTCTTTTTTGGTATATTCTGTTGCCAAATTTTTCCATTGTAAATAGTTTAAGGTTCACAGAATAAATATTAGCAGTCGATGTGAGAAAATTGACGGAACCGTCATTCCGTCGCGGACCTCCTCGATGATGCATCTCACAATATGTGTCTCATGCGATTGCCGACATGGTCATGCGTTATTTTTGGTATACTTGTAAGAGTGGTATGGGTGTGGGGTTGCGGTGGTTAGTTCCAGTAGCAGCTGCTTGGCGACATTATCATGCACCGACTAAGGGGGTGCGTGTGTAAATTCAATATAGATCGGATGGTCACTCTCTTTAAACAACCGTGAGTCTCTCCCCGCAGAAAAAAATCGCTTTCCATTCCGTGGTAGCCTTTATCGGCTTGGGTCGATTAGGAGGCACACGCAGTGGTCAAACTTTCCATAACCAGTCTGTCCTTCCAACTAAACGATGCCGCCCTCGTTATTGCCTTTGACGTCAATATGCCCTGATGCCACGTGGCAGTTGAGCGTACCAACTCAACTTTTGTCTTTGCGGTCCGCCTCCCAGCTCGCCAGGACATTAAAAAACCACTGCTACTGCGGCACTGACAGATCAAGCAAGGTATGTAAGTGAGGTCGGCGAGGACGAACGGTCGTGCGGTACGATGTGACGAAGAGCTGGAAAGGAGGCACGATCAGGCTTTGCCTCTATATTCAAACATCTACTCACTCTTTTTTGCCATCCATCGACCCGGCCAAGCCGCACCACAAAGAAGTTATGTGATCGGGCCGGCGATAGAAAAGAAGTGGACAGCGCGATGAGTTGTATGACACCAAAAAAGATTCCATTAGGGAAGATGCTCCAGAAAAGAGAAGATCATCACTTTTGTCGTCCGAATCTGTGTACTGGTTCAGCAGGCTCTCGCTTTAGGCAGTAGGTGAGTGAATAAAAGCTGAGGACAACACGGCTGATCGAGATAAAACGTGCCAAATTATCTACCGTTTGGGCAGAGACCTGACCTCGCCGCGGAGCTTTAGTCAACTCTTGCGATAATGAAGTTACTTTAGATACAAAAGTATAAATAAAAATATCAGATGAAAGTTTTCCGAGATGAAGAAAATAAAATAAAATAAAATAAAAAAGCGCGCCGGTCTTTTTGTATTCGCCGCACGGGAAGGGGTGATTAAAGGATAAAAATAAACACATCATCTTCATTCTCTTCAACCTATGTACGAATCCATGCTCCGCCCGATGCTCCTATCTCCGGATCCGGATGATTTTCCGGTCCCACCGCTGAACTGGCTGGAGGGAGATGCGCGTATTGAAAAAAGGCCGAGGCACTGCGCGGCGTTGGTGCCAATGTAGGAGGCGTCGACTCCGGTATCCCATTGGAGATGGTACCTGTAAATAAACCGTCTGTGTAGGTTGAGTATAGGCGACGACAATGTTGAGGCGATTTCTTGAAATCAAAGTTGATTTTTATCACTGCTCTGAGTCACACAATGTCCTTCAATTTTGTATTTTTCGATTTGTATTCCCCAATTTGGATATCTAAAAAAAAAGGACTGGTTTTTTATTGCTCTATTATAAATTAGGTTAAATTAATTATTTGACATCCTTTGACAAGTTTTGCTGATTTCTAGATTTAATAATATCTCATGACAGTGGCTTGGGTAATCAGGTGACAGTGACAGCTCTGGTGACGTTGGCTCCCCAAACCCGCCTTAGACCACTCGGCCAACTCGGAAATCATGTAGCTCAATATAATTATATAATTATGAGGACAGAGCGAATCCCTTTCGGGTTTCTTTTTCAGAATGGAACGACGCTCTTTAATGCAATTCTGCCCGAAAATAAATAACTATATGAAATATTTGCCTTTGTGCGGAAATTTAATAAATTCTTGTGTCATGAGCATTAACATCACATGGCACGAATCTGCTTTATGACAAAAAGGTGCTTGGGGGGAATGACGAGAAGACATCTAAACCAGCTTTCATAATGAGAATATGGAAACGATGGCGAAAATATGCAGGAAGTCCAAAATAAACACCTGCACATAATATGATTAATACACAAGGCAGTTTTTTTTAATAAACTCTGCCTCATATCATTTCTGCTGTTAAATGAGCCTATATGGGGTGCAATTTTTCAAAAGGTGCCTTAAGGTGATTTTTTTTTAAAA
>RQIL01017553.1:0-10461 GCA_003951145.1 Jimgerdemannia lactiflua | reverse complement strand
TATAGGCTGCAGCCCCATTTATTAACTATTTAAAATATTGATGGTATCCTCATACCACACTGGTAGCCTCTCTCATCTCTACTTCATCCCACTCCCTCACTCAACTGTCCACCTACCCCAACTCTTGCAAAAACAACTTTCTTATCAACAACCTGTACCCTTCTCTCACTCCTATTACAGATGGACTCTACTAACTTCCAATGGCAAACCCTCTGTGGGCTTTACCCTTTCTGCCACCCTGATAGCAAATCCACCAACAGACCCTTCTACCTTACCACCTTTTCCTCTCTCATCATCAGTCTGCCCTCCTCAAATACTGTCTGCCAGTGACCCACAAGCCTCACCCAGATCACCAGAGCCCACCCCACTATGAGCCACTCATCACTAACTCCTCCCAACATCTACTCCTTCAATACTTCCCAGTGACCAGTTGTACAACTTCTATAGACCCCCCCCCAATCTATCTCTCACCACCTCCCAAAAGCCATTCAGAACCTCACACTCCCTAAGCCAATGTTCTGGGGTCTGTACCACCCCCCCCTCCTGTCCAACTTCCAAGCACTCCTCACACTCAAAAGCCCCTCCTGGAACCAGATGATCTGATCTAAAGTTCAATATCACATTCTACCTTAGTACTCACCACCATACCATCCAGAATTTGGGGGGCAACCACTTCTTCATCTTTATCCTCCAGGTTCACAGCCTTCTCCAGTCTCACTTCTCCCCAATTCCCACTTGCTACCATCCCTCTAGCCAAAGGTTCTGCCCTATTCCTCACTGACATTCCACTCTAGCCCCCAGGTCAAAGTCCATTGCCAGCACTCCTTCCAGCAGTAGCCTATACCACTGCCACTCCCCTACACCCTGCTGCTTGGCCTTAATATAGCTCTTCCACCTAATGTCGATCCTGTGAGCTCCTTCAACCACCTCCTACCAGAACCCCCTGTACTGGAGCCTTCTACTCCCTCCCCCCTCCACTAATGCTAGTAGGTCCCCAGATGACCCCAGGGAGCATATCTTGCCTCTCATACCTTCTGTATCAGTGGGACCCAACCACTCTCTTTTAGCACTGCCGCCCTCTTCAACCACCAGGCATAAAGGCAGTATAGTCATTTAGGAAAGTCCATCAACCCCAGGCCCCCCCTCTCCACCAGCATCACTAAGACTTCTCACTTAATCTGACTCCTGTAGTCTGCCCAAATCCACTCCCTCACCAGCTTCAGCAGTCTCTTGACCACCTATGCTGAAAAGTCCAAGTGGTACACCAGGTACCACAGCTTCAGCATTTAGTAAATGTTCAATATAGTCACCCTGCCAGTCAAAGAGATATGTTGCCCTCTTCAGTCCCTTAGCACATCTCTCCATACCCCAACCTTAGCCTCTCACCAGGCCTTAGGCAGTACTGATCCATATACTAAGAGAAAAATTCCCAAGTACCACACAGCCTCCTCAGGGAGAACAATAGTACCAATAATGTCTCCTCTAACCAATCCATTCCCCAGGACTATTGTTTCACACTTGTGCCAGTTCAGCTTCTGCCCTGAGCACCATTCATACCATCCTACAGCCTCTTTGTGCTACTCCACATCCTCAGTAGTACTCAGGCCTACTACTATATTATCTGCAAAGGCCCCCACTTTCCAATTCACACCCAGCATAGTCAGCTCTTCAATTCTCTGCCTAACTCTGTCCAATAATAGCTCCAAGGATAGTGCATACAGAATAAGTAACAGGGGATCCCTCTGTGGCACCCCCCACCCAAGGGAGAAGATAACCCCCCTATATTCATTCACCATAATTGCTGTCTGACTTCCCTCCAGGAGATGGACAATGATATTCTCTAGTCTCTCAGATATCCTAATCTGCTCCAATACTTTCCTTAGCCAGACTTGCTGCACCCTGTCATATGCCTTCTCCTGGTCCAGAAAGACCAGCTGGCCATCCACTCCAACAGCTCTAGCCTCTTCAATAATACCATACACCCAAGCTGTGCCATCTCTGATCAACTGCTCTCCAACAAATCCTTGCTGCTCCTTACCCAGGACCTGCTGTGCCACCACTTGCAGCCTTACTACCAGCACCTTTGTAACCAACTTTCTGTCTATATCCAGGAGTATAATCAGTTGCCAATTCTTTCAGTTCTCTCTCTGTCTCTTGTCCTTATAAAGTAGTGCTACCAATCCCAATTTCTGACCACCTAACTAGGAGCTGGATTCAACCACTTCATTATACATCTCTCTCATCTCATTGAGTACCCTCTCTATCTTCACCATTTTCTTCCAGAAGTCCCAAGGCAACCCATCTGCCTCAGGGGCAGTTCCCGACTTTATTGCTGCCAGAATATGCAGAATCTCCTCCTCTCTTACCAGCCTTGTAAGTTCCTTCAGCCCTTTCACCTCTGGGGGGCACTATTCCTCCAAACACTCTGCAATGGCCTCACTGCCCTCACCTCCCCCTTCCTCCCTCCACAGTATCCCCCAACAATCCCTAAGTTCTTCAAGAATCTCCTGAACCCCAGTCATCAAGCAGCCATCTCCTCCAATAATTCTCTTCTACTGCTGCTTCACTCTCCTTGCCCTCAGTAGCCTAGAGAGGTATTTAGTAAGCCTCTCTCCTTCCTCTAGCCTCTGCCACCTAAGCCTTGCCATCATTTCCTACACACAACTCTCCTCTTCCATTCTCCAGATTCCTTTCAATTTCCCAATTTGCATCCTCACTTGTACCACCCACCAGTCCTCCTCCTCCACCCCTCCTTGCCCCTTCAAAGCTAACTACTTCAAGAGCAATTGTTCTAACTAGCAGGATGCCCATAGTCCCTTCTTCTGCTGGAGTCTCCCCTTCTGCCTCCCAGCTTCACTCTAGTATATACTTGCTGCTTTCTTCAGCTTTACCCACCTGAGTCCTACTGGGGCCCCCTCCTCCCTCCATCTATCAATACTGGTCACTACCTCCCTCTCCTACTTCCCCCATAGATTGTCATCTGCCAGAAAAGCACAATTGAGCTACCAATGTCCAGGCTCCTCCCCACTATCCCCAAAGTTCCCCTGCCCCAGCACTCTCCAATAGTCTGACCAAGGGCACCAGACTACTCTAAGTTCCCACCAAACATTCTCTCCCCAGCAGTCAGCTGAGAGTACCTAATCAATTCTTGTTCCCAGCCCATCAATCCAGTGTATGAAGACCTTATCCCCCCCTACTTGGCCCTCTCAGCATTGCCTAGAGCACTTAGCCTCTCAATCTCCTCCCACCTGTCCAGCCCACTACTGCAGCCAACTACTCCTACTCTCTCATCAGAATAATCCAGAGTGGCATCTTGCACTATATTGAAATCCCCACCCAGGACATCCACCCTGGTCTCCATCAGTAATCCATCCTCCAGCAGTCCTTTCAACCAGTCTACTCTCTCACTATATACTGCTATAGTAATATGATCCAACTACTATTAGGCCCCACTCTGATCTTCTCTATATTCCCCACACAAGGCATTCACTCTATCTCCCAATATTCATCAGTTCTTCTTTACTCTTGCAGATTAAGATCCCAATACTTCTATGCTATTCTGCCACTCCACCCCATTCCTTAGTCCAGTTTAACCTGTCTATCTCCTTCTCACACCTCACATTCTATAGAAGAAAGAGATTAGTCTCTAACCCCTGTAGCTATTCAAATATGTTTTGACATTGCCCTGCACCCCACAGCCCATTGATATTTAAAGATAAAATATTGGTTGTACTGTTTATAGGGAATAATGTTTATAGATAGTACAACTTTTCCAGTCTATTCAGATTTTCAGCTTAATGTTCATCCTAGACAAGTTCAAGAGATGCTTGGCCTCTACCTCATCCTCCTCAATCTCCTTCTGTTCCATTGTAGCCATGACCTTCTGAGCAGCCTCATTATCTTTCTCCTCTGCTTTCTCTCTGTAGTCCTCACAGACTAACCACCACAGCTCAGTCCCATTCTTCACCACCCAGCAGTCCTCAACTACTCTCTCTGTCACCTCCCTCAGCTTTGCTTCCCTCCTCATATCTACCTCATACCCCTCCTCCTCTAATATGATTGCCAGCACCTCTGTTAATAACTTGTCCAATACTCTCTCTCCAGCCAGGATGTACTGCCACTCCTCCTCCCACAGGATATGAAAATCTATCTCTGCAAGTTCATCTACTGCCAGATTATTAAATATAACCAGCAGCCACCCTGCTCCCCTGACATGACCAATGCCTGGAGTCATGGGCCTCTTGCTCTCTTTCTTAGTCTAGTCTCTCTCCTTCTTATCCAAATTAATGAAGAACTCAGGCTCATCCTCCCTAAAAATCTTCTTCTGCCAGGGGGTATGCTATGAAGTCTTAAGGCTCCCTGTATACCCTGGCAGAGGCACTATCCCCACTCCTGCCTTCTTCTTGAAGCTCACTAGGAGATCCTTCTGCATGTACCTCCCCTGCTCCCTCTCTCATGCCTTCTTATCTACTTACACTTTCCTGCCATTAATCTTCTCTACCACTGTCACATTCTCAAAAATCTCCCAAGCCTTCATTCTCTGCTCCACAGCTCCTTCCAACTCTCACAGTACTGTCAACAGATTCTCTTTCTCCTCCTCAGTCCCACTCACTCTCAATACCTTGCACTTAATCAGGTCTACTTCAATGCTTTCAGCCAGTTACTCACTTTTCCTATTCTCTCCTTTCTAGCCACCCTCAATCTCACCTCCACATCCTCTATTCTGAATGTCATCCCCTCCTATATCTGAAATCCAAAATTGACTACATCACCATACTCCTTCATCACCTTACTGACTCTCCCCCTCATCTCCTCCACTGACACTATAGGTGCACCACTCTGGGATCCCAGCACAGAAACCTTAACATCAGAATCATAACCTTGCCCACTATGATCCCCTTTGACAGTGTATCCACTAGATGTTTCTCCTCCACAAATTCTACTTCAACTCTCTTCAGCTCCTTCAGGAACTTTACTGATTTCACATCCAACAGCTGCTTTCTCAGCAGCCCCAAGACCATCTTTGCTATCACCACTAAGCCCTGGAAGCTCACTGTGACTATGAATTCAGAGATCAATTTCTTGAGTAACAGGACCACTACCAGTTCTGTTATACCATCTGACAGATTGTCCCCATACATCAGCCCCAATCCCCTGGACTCTCTTTGCTACTATCAGTAGTCACATCTGGTTTTTTTTCCAGATTAGCCATTACTCCACCATCAGTAGTCCCAGCTACTATGCCAGTCACACCTCCTCCAGCCCCCTCCTTCTCCTTCCAAAAAGTACTCCTTCAGCATCTTCAGTCTTCTCTTTCTCCTTATCCACCATCTTCCACCCCCTAGTACTCTTTCCTTCTCTGCCATTCTTAACTGCTACTGCAAAACTCACTACTTTACTGTCTCCTGCCTTCTTGCTCAACTCCTGTCTCCTTCCAGCTCCTCCACTTATTGACAGTCCAAAGAACCCTGGTCTCAAACCTATCCCTCTCTTGCCATACTGCCATTTGAATGCTGAATCTCCTCCCACACTAGTATACTTGCCAGAACCTTGCTTAGTTACCATTACCTTATGAGCTTTCTCTAATAAATGATGAAAAAGTATATCAAAAGTATGTGTAGAAATTGGTATAATATAAAAGTTACCAGAGAGAGATGCCTTGACCCTCACCCTACCCTCACTCTTACTGCAAATAGCTTCTATCAACTTCTAGCAATACCCTCTCTAGACATTTCATCCTTTCTGCCAATCTGCCAGTATATCTCCTATTAGCCACCTCTACCTTACCACTTTTTCCCCTACTATCATCTTTCTGTCCTCCTTGAATACTGCTAACTAGTGGTCCACCAGCTCTATCCACACTACAAGAACTCACCTCAGTCAACTGTCTTCCGTCCCCTTCTTCCACTACCACTCACGTTACACAAATCTTTTGTACAAACTTTGAGCAGTTTATTGAAGAACATGACTATCAACATGGCAGCAATTCAACCTCCTGGTTGGCGTACTGGGTCCGACACTGGTGTAGCATTCAGGTGGTAGCAAGGAAAAGAAGAGTATGGGCTTGGGATGAGTTCTTTCGGGAAGGCAACTGGCAGAAGGGAAGCTGATGGCAGGCAAGGAGAGGAAGGAGAGGGGAGTGGCAAGGAACCGGTGAGTTTCATGGCAGTAGTGAAGAGTGGAGCAGGAGGAGATGGAGATAGATGGCAGAAGGTTGGAGGACCGAAGGGGAAGCTGAGGGGGAGTGGAGGAGTTGGGCCAGGCATAGGGGTGAAGGGAGGGGCTGGGGGGAGTGGTGTGACTGCTGATAATGGTGGGACTGGCAATCTAGAAAAAAAAGAAGATGTGACTGCTGATCGAAACAAGGGGGCAGCTGAGGGATTGTCGGTGACATGTAAGGGGGACCTGGCTGATGGTATAATGGGGCTGGTGGTGGCACCATTGCTCAAGAAGTCTATTTCAGAATTCACAGTTACGATGAGCTTCCGAGGGCTGGCGGTAACAGCTAGGGCAGTACTGGTGCTCCTGGGCAAGCAGCTGAATGATGTGGCTTCCGTGAAGTTTTTGAAGGGTCTGGAAGGAGTGGAAGTCAGATTTGTCAAGAAGGAACAAGTGGTAGTGGCAGTGGCTCAGGGGATGCGAATTGGTAAAGTCACTGTTCTGATGATGAGGTGCCTGCATTGGGACCCGAGAGTGGTGCACTTGGTGGTTAAAGGAGTTCCAATAGTGTCAATGAAGGAGACAAAGGAAAGAGTTGGAAAGGTGATATGAGAATACGGCGAAGTAGTGGATATTGGATTTCAGATATGGGAAGAGACTACATTCCACACTGGGGATGTGGAGGTGTGTTTGTGAGTAGCTGGGAAGGAGGCAACAGGGAAAGAGAGTGATTGGCCCAGAGTGCTGAAGTGGGAGCCCTTCGAGTGCAAGATATCCAGGGTAAAGGGCTCAGAGGAGAAGGAGGAGGACTTGTTGACTGCACTCTGGGAGTTGGAAGGAGTGGTAGAGCAGAGGGAGAAAGCATGGCAAGCCTTCAAAAAGGCTACGATGATGGTGGAGATTAATGAGAAGGAGATTCGAGTTGATAGATTAATATGGGAAAGGGCGCAGGGGAGGAAGCAGCAACAGGAACTCCTTGCTAGGATTGGGGCTGATGCTAAAAAGGTAGAGACAGGGGCAACCATAGAAGGGAAGGGAGGGCAGAAGGGGTCGGAGGGATCTATGTCCTCAGAGCACGCCCCCCAGAAGAGGAGTAGGGTGGATACTGAAGAGGAGATTTTCTTTGATGACTGGAGGCCAGAGAGTGATGCAGACAAGAATAAGGAGAATGAGAGGCCAGAGGATACCACTGGAGATGAAGGGGCAGAGGTGGAGGATGTGGTGATGAAGGGTGCGAAGAATGTCAGATTTGGAGTCCCAGAATTGGCCTTGGGGGGACAAGTAGTTGGGGTGTCTGGAGAGAGACTGGTAGATGCATCCGATGAGGAGTGGGATGAAGTGGCCAGCGCCAATCTGAATGGAGTTAAGATGGTGGGGAAGAGGGCATTGACTCCAGGAGGAGAGCGTGTGAGGGAGGGGCCCTGGTTGTGCAGATTGATGAGGGATTTGGCAGATAAGGAGTTGGGCGATATTGACTTTCGACTGTTGAGTGAGAAGGACTGGAGCGACATTCTGTATAGAGTTGGAGTGGTAGGAAAGTTGGCGACAATATACTTGGCGGCACTGTTGGAGGATGAGGGGTATGAGGTGGATGCCACTAGAGAGGAGGAGATGAAAATAGAGGCATATTAGATAGTGATCGTGGGGTAGAGGGCTTGGAATAGTGGTGGAATGTGGGAGGAGGCATGTGCAGATTATAGATCAATGATGGAAGAGAAGGATACAGAGGATGTTCAGGAGATTCTGGGGGTGCTGGAGGCTAAGGAGAGAGTGGAGCTGGAAGCTGAGAG
Organism: Jimgerdemannia lactiflua; assembly: GCA_003951145.1. Taxonomy (NCBI): domain Eukaryota; kingdom Fungi; phylum Mucoromycota; class Endogonomycetes; order Endogonales; family Endogonaceae; genus Jimgerdemannia; species Jimgerdemannia lactiflua. The sequence goes on along the minus strand of RQIL01017553.1, from coordinate 2,512 downwards.
AGAACTGGATTTATCTAGGATGGATCAGGATATGGAGATCTAGGGTGGACCCACAACTTTAACATTTTTTCAATATGAACAGTACAACCAACATTCTTTCACTCAATGTCAATGGGCTGCGGGGTTCAGAGAGACGTCGAAACATTTTTGCATGGCTTAAGGATTCTGAAGCAGATGTTTTTTTACTGCAGGATGTAAGATGTGACGATGAGGTAGACAAGCTAAACTGGTTGAGGGAATGGGGAGGGGCAACTGTATGGAGAGGAAAGGTTGGAATTCTTATAAGGAAAGGCAAGGGGGACCTGCAAGACACCAGTGGGTGGGGGGATCGCTTGCTGTGGGGGGTATAGGCAAGGCCAGGATGGGGGCCAGTAGTGGTGGGCTTGTGTTATTGTCCAGTAGAAAGAGGAGCGAGAATAACTTGGTTTGAAGATTTGCTAGACAGTGGTTCATTGGTGGAGGCCGGAGTTGACATACTTGGAGGAGACTACAATATGGTTAGAGATGTGGCAGTGGACCGATCTGATGGTGGACTAGATGGGATGAGTAGAAGTGGGGGGCTGGATAGATGGGAGGAGATGGAGAGATTTAGTGCTCTGGAAGATATGGGGAGGCAGAAGTGGGGAAATTGGGTGGTCTTCACCCACTGGATACATGGACTTGGAACGCGGATTGATTGGATCCTCACAGCTGATTGCTGGGGAATGGATGTCTGAAGGGAATTGGAGGTTCTGTGGTGCCCCTGGTCGGACCACTGGGGGGTGATAGGGCAGGGGACATTTGGGGGGAGTGGAGATGGGCCTGGATATTGGCAACTTAATTGTGCTTTGTTGAAAGACAAGGAGTTGTGGGAACAATGGGAGGTAGAGGTGTCAGATAATATAGCATGTTAGAGGAGAGAAGGTGTAGTGGCAGGGGATCAGTGGCTGAAGCTGAAGGCCACAGCACAGGTGTACTGGGGAGAGGTGGGGAGAGCTAAGGGGAGACTTAGCAGGAAGCAGATGAAGGAAGTCTCATGTAGATTAGAGGGGCTTCTGTTGGCATCTACCTGTAGGTGGGGGGGTACTGAGGAGAAAGAGAAAGAGTGGAAAATGGAAAGAGTGAGGATGGAAATTGAAGAGCTGAAGGTTGCCGTAAGGGAGGAAGAGGAGAGGCAGGTGCAAGGGATGATTGTGAGATTGAGGTGGCAGGGGTTGGAGGAAGGAGAAAGACCCACAAAGTTTCTCACCAGGCTTCTGAGAGCACACAAGGTGAGGCAGAGGTGGGAGGGGATCATAGGAGAAGATGGTGTCATGGTGGCAGGGGTGCAAGGTATCCTGGGCTCACTCCAGAAGAGATGGGGCACCCTGTGGAGCGAGGAGGAGGGAGGAGAAGATGGACAGACTATAGAAAGATTCTTGGAGGAGTGGATACCTCCGGCAGCTGAGGGGCTAGGGGACCTGACCCATGCTATTCAGGAGGAGGAAATTTTGAAAGTGCTGTCGGCAACAAAGAATGGAATGGCACCAGGAGAGGATGGGCTGCCATGAGATTTTTGGAAGAAAATGGCGAGCATTGAGGGGGTGCTTGGGGAGATGAAGGAGATGTGTGAAGCTGTAATTGATTCAGGAAACTGGCTAGGGGGCCAGGAGTTGGGGCTAGTGGCACTCCTGTATAAGGATAAGGAGCTGAGAGAGGACCGGAAGAACTGGTGCCCCATCATGCTTCTGGATATGGATAGGAAGTTGATGACAAAGATACTGGTGGTGCATCTACAGGCAGTGGCACAGCAAGTCTTGGGGGAGGAACAGCATGGCTTTATTGGAGATAGATTGATCAGAGATGATACAGTATGGATGCATGGAATTATTGAAGGGGCAAGAGCTGCAGGGGTGGATGGAAGGTTGGTCTTCTTGGATCAGGAGAAGGCATATGACAGGGTATGCCATGTGTGGTTGGAAAAGGTCTTGGCAAGGATTGGAATTCCAGGGGGATTAGGGAGAGCCATTATACGGATGCTGGAGGGAAGCAAGGCAGCTATAATAGTGAATGGCCATCAAGAAGTGACATTCTCATTGGGGAGAGGAGTGCCGCAAGGGGACCCACTGTCCCCTATCCTGTATGTGCTGTCATTGGAACCACTTCTGGACAGAATTAGGAGGCGGATTGGAGGGCTGTCAGTATTAGGAGTGACTTGGAAGGTGGGGGCCTTTGCAGATGACATGGTGGTTAGTCTGGGCTCAGTGCAGGATATGGGAGAGCTTAAGGAGATGGTGGGCTAGTACGAGAGGTGCTCGGGCCAGAAGCTGAACTGGCATAAGTGTGAGACAATGGTGCTTGGGAATGGAATAGTTGGAGGCAATATTATTGGAATAGTGGTACCTGCAGGAGAGGCAGTCCAATATTTGGGCATTTTCCTCTCAGTATATGGGTCGGTGCTGCCGAAAGCCTGGTGGGAGAGGAAGGTGCAAGCTTGGGGGGATGCACTTAAAGGCTGGGGGGGGCGCCACATCTCCCTGGCGGGGCAGGTGAT
>RQIL01017542.1:0-10462 GCA_003951145.1 Jimgerdemannia lactiflua | reverse complement strand
AAAAAAAAAAAAAAAAAAAAAAAAAAGGAGTAAGAGGAGGGCAGAAGTTAAGTAAGAAAGCTAGAGGTGGTGGAGCAGTGAGCTTTGTGGCAGTAGTCAAGAATGATGAAGAGAAAAAGGGGACTAAAGGATGAAAGATAGTGGGGAAGGAGAAGAGGAAGTCTGGAAGTACTAGAGGAGTGCTCTCTGGGGGAGAGAAGATGGGGACTGGGAGAGGTGTGACTGGCATAGGGGTTGGGACTACTGATGGTGGCAAGAGGAGCCTGTTGAGATTACAGGTTACAACTCGATATAGCACTCGATATAGATAATTTGTGGCGCAGTGGCATTGGGGTGACATCATCAACAAATGCATAAAAGCGCGTTACTTGAGTGATAAATAAATATATCTTCTATTTTTCCAAAAGTTCACAACAAAGGTTATGAGCCCCGGTTAGCAGATAATATATACACCTCTTTAGTATATGCTACACTACAACATACAAAGATGTCAAACCCAGAAAGCCCAAGCTCAAGTACTGTGACACCAAGCTCGGCAAGTAACACAAGCAGAGTGGGTACTAGCATGGGTACTATAGTCCCTCTAGCAATTGCTCTAGTGGCGGCTACAATGATAAGAAGGACGATTCCTATCTTTGATGGTAAGGATTACGCCATATGGGCATACCATATGAGGAATCTCTTGGAGGAATGTGGTCTAGAGAACTATTGGAAGCCACAGGCGCAAGTAATGAGATACAACCCAGCGAAGGATTGCAAGGTGTTGAGAGAGATCATGTTCACTCTATCGAATGAGCAAATGAAACTTGTTATGAACACTATGATGGCAAATGAAGCCTGGGAGACTCTATGCGATCACCATCAACAAGCATCCGCGTCCAACAGATTCCACCTGAAGGGTCAATTATTTACTCTATGGATGAAGCCCAAGGAGAGCATTCAAGAATATACCAACCATGTCAATGATCTGACGAATCAGGTGAACTTACTTTCTATGCTGGCAGACCTCATCAGGGAGGAAGACAAGGTCCTGGCCCTTATATGAGGTCTTCCAGACATGTATAATGTAGTCGTATCCGCAATGTGGGAATCTGATAAGCTTTCAGATTACAAGCACGTCATCACGAGCCTATTAAACGATGAATCGAGGCAGAACAATGGCACAAATGAAGACTATGATGAGAAAGCATTCTATGGCATGCGTGGTCGAGGCAAAGGAAAGCCAAGCAAAGGACAAGGTCAACGCGATGGACAACAAGACAGTCAACGCACAAAATTCGGTAGTAAGTGCTTCTACTGTGATAAGCCTGGACATTGCATCCAAGACTGCAATCTAAAGAAGAAAGAAAAGGAAGACCAATGTGGTCAGGCGAACATTGTGGACACCAACAATCAGAGCGGCGACAAGATGTTCTTTGCAGAGGTGGAGAGCTGCCAACATGCAAACATAAGCACGAGTACTAATGTGTGCAGCGAAGAAGTTTGGCTCATGGATTCTGGTGCAATGCAACATATGACAGCGCACCATGAGTGGTTCTCTACGTACGAGAAGTTTGAACATCCCGTACCTATCAAACTAGGCGACAACATGTGATCTATGCTCAGGGCAAAGGAAATGTCAGTATACACCTGCATGGAAAGGTCAAAGAACCCTCAAGCACCTTTGCAGGCGTACTATATGCTCCGGATATAGGCAAAAATCTCTTCTCAATAGGACAAATGATGGCCCGAGGAGACAAAGGAGTTAATATATGTCCAAATGGCATAATAGTAATTGATCTAAAGAACAATAAGGAATTAATATATGCATCGAAAAGAGGGAACCTTTATGTAATCAACAGTATGCCAAACAGTACATCGGCACATTCCACAATGATAAATGATACCTGGCATATATGGCATGAATGGTTAGGACACATCGGCCAGACAAGCTTAGAACAGATGATGAGAAATAGCTTGGTGAAAGGATTGCCAAACTGTACATCTCTGAATTTCTTTTGCAATAACTGTGCGGTGAATAAGGCTTCTCAAAGGTCTTTTCAGGAATGGACGAAATGAGTGAGCGGCATACTCGATCTTATACATATGGACATCTGCGGTCCCATACATACATCATCACATTCCGGGAAGAAGTATTTCATTACTTTCATAGACGACTATACTTGTAAGGCCCATGTATACTTCCTCTCAGCAAAGAGCGAAGCATTCGAAAAATTCAAAGAATTCAAGGTGAGCGTGGAGAACAATATGAAATGTCGGATAAGGATGCTACACTCGGATAACAGGACAGAATATGTAAACAAGTCCTTCAAACAATTCTTAAAAGAGCATGGAATATGACATATCAGAACAGCTCCCTATACTCTGCAACAAAATGGTGTGGCAGAATGGTTCAATCGAATGATCATTGAGATGGCCCGAATGATGATGAATGCAGCTGGTTTGCCGCAATCCTTCTGGGCCGAAGCATTGAACACAGTGGTATATATACGCAATTGATGCATTTCTCGAGCCTTAAGTAAAGAAAGTGACATACAGTCTAAGGATAATAACCTCACACCTAAAGAACTGTGGAGCGGATCCAAGCCTGACATCTCACACTTACGGACATTTGGAAGCGAGGCTTACATATTGGATAAAGGTGGAAATAGAGGAAAATTCGAGCCTAAAGCAGATAAGCATATATTCCTTGGATACGATGGATCAGCATATAGGTTGTGGAACACGCAAAAGTGCAGTATAGTCATCTCTCACGACGTTCAGTTCAAAGAGAAAGCAAAGGAAATTCGCATGGAAATTCCTATACCTGTAATCAATCCAATAGTGAGTGGAACTACGCCAATGGTGAATGCAACTATACCAACGATTCTGGCAACAACAGTACAACCTATGCCTACGAGATCAATAGTACAAGTACCTACAAGACCCCCTGAACCGAGAATTATGGAGATTTCAGATAACGAAGAGGACATCTCTCTGAAGGATAAGAAAAAGCGCAAGTCTGGGATGGATAATGAAGTTCAAGCGGATCTGAGAAACTATTAGAGCCCACCCAAGTCATCTTGTCACAAACAACATCACATGAACTACACCTGCGAATGCGCTTACATAGCAATGACCAGTGAATCGGCACACTACAATGAAGCCATTCATTCGAATGATAAAAAGGAGTGGAAAAAGACTATGGATGAGGAGTATGGCTCACTCATCGAGAACGATACGTGGGATTTGGTCCCTCTTCCAGCAAATCGACAAGCCATAGGATCTCAATGGGTATATAAGATCAAGCGTGATAACAACAGTGGCATAGAATGATATAAGGCCTGATTCATGGCAAAGGGGTATTCACAAGACTTTGGAGTCGACTATGATGAGATATTTTCCCAGGTATTTAAGCTTACTTTGCTTAGAATACTTCTTGCAATCGGAGCCAAGTATGACTACAAGATACATCAAATAGACATTAAGACAGCCTTCCTAAATAGAGATATGGATACCAAACTATACATTCTTCAACCACAAGGATACAAACTCTACGACAATGAGAAGGAGTTAGTATGCAGACTATGCAAAGGCCTCTATGGCATAAAACAGTCAGCGAGGCTATGGAATTGAAAAATTGACGATTATCTCATAGAAGAGAACAGGTTCAAATGATGCAAAGCAGACCCATGTATATATACTCATCATATATCCTCAGGAACGGTGTACCTGGGAATTTGGATCGATGATATCATTCTGATTGGGACGACAAGTGAGATCAATGAAGTAAAAGCGGCACTATGAAAGAAGTTCAAGATGACAGATTTGGGTGACACATCTTTCCTTTTGGGGATATCCATCATATGTGACAGGAGTGCACGTACTATACACCTAAGCCAAAAAGCCTACATTCAGACAATACTCGAGCGATTCGGCATGAGCGAGTGCAAGCCAGTTGGAATACCGATGGAGACATCTGTGAGATTAAAGAAGTCTGATACACCCGACAACAACGATATTCCCTATCGACAAGCGGTAGGATCCCTTATGTATCTAATACTCAGGATGAGACCTGACCTATCGTATGCAATCAACAAGGTGGCGCAATATGCATCATGCTATGACAACTCACATTGGATGGCAATCAAGTGCATATTTAGATACATTAAAGGTACAAAGAGTTATACGCTCAATTTGGGTGATAAAGGAGTTAAAAGATTAAGCGAGAGTACTGTTACAGTAAGCCTTTCCAGTGTGTGTGATGCTGATTGGGCTGGGGACTTGGATGACAGAAGGTCTACGACAGGATACTTCTTCTATCTCAATGATGGTGGAGCCATTTCATGGCAAACTCGTAAGCAATCATCAGTAGTGACGTCGTTTACGCAAGCGGAATATCAAGCGTTATCTATGGCGACAAAGAAAGCCATCTGGCTATGTGAACTGCTAAAGGATCTGGGATTCCCTCAAGAATCTATGACTATACGTCAGGACAACCAATCCACCATTGCTTTGGCAAAGAACCCTATATATCATGCAAGGACCAAGCATATTGATATACAGCACCATTACATATGAGAATGCATTGAAAACGAGGCTATACATCTGCTATACATCCCTATGGAGCAAATGGTGGCAGATTCGCTAATGAAGGCCCTTCCAAAGGCAAAGTTCGATTTTTGCATGCAAGGAATGGGTATAACGACAAGCGACAAGCAAATAATGGCGAATGATGGGTAAAAATAAATATTATGGTGAAACGACAGGTAGAATGAGTGTTACAGCAAATATTTGTGATGGGAACCTATAACATTGCTCAGGATTTCCATTTTTCACTAATTCTCTTACCTATTTTTATGCTTATAAGCAGGGAATTTCAACCTTTTTCGGTCATCTAGATAGCATCCCATTGGTAATATTTTGTTTGCATTCTTTATCTCGTTGAGTAGGAGTGTTGAGATTACAGATTACAACTCGATATAGCACTCGATATAGATAATTTATAGCGCAGTGGCATTGGGGTAACATCATCAACAAATGTGTAAAAGCGTGTTACTTGAGTGATAAATAAATATATCTTCTATTCCTCTAAAAGTTCACAACAGAGCCAGGGGGGATCGGGGCCAGTGCATGGAGACAATCTGTCAGATGGTGTAACAGGCCTAGTAGTGGTACCATTACTCAAGAAGTTGATCTCTGAATTTGCAGTTACAGTGAGCTTCTGGGGCCTAGTGGTGATAGCGAAGATGGTTTTGGAGCTACTGGGGAAGTAGCTGGAAGATGTGGTGTCAGTGAAGTTTCTGAAGAGGCTGGAAGGAGTTGAGGTTAGATTTGTAGAGAAGAAACATCTGGTAGAGGCTCTGTCAAAGGGGATCACTATAGGCAAGGTTGTGGTTCTAATGTCAAGATGCTTGTGCTGGAACCCTAGAGTGGTGTACTTGGTGGTCAAGCAGGTCCCTATGATATCAGTGGAGGAGACGTGGGGCAGGGTCAGTAAGGTGATAAGGGAGTATGGAGATGTGGTGGATATTGGCTTTCAGATGTAAGAGAGGATGATATTCAGAATAGGCAATGTGGAGATGAGACTGAGAGTGGCTGGGAAGGAGGCAATAGGGAAGGCCAGTGACTGGCCAAGGGCATTGAAATGGGACCCTGTGGAGTGTAAGGTATTGAGAGTGAGGGGGACTGAGGAGGAGGAAGAGGACCTACTTATAGTGTTGTGGGAGCTGGAAGGGGCTGTAGAGTAGAGGGTGAAGACCTAGAAGGCCTTTGAGGATGTGACAGTAGTAGAGAAGATTGATGGCAGGAAGGTGTGAGTGGATAAGAAGGCTTGGGAAAGAGAGTGGGGGAGGCAGATGCAGAAGGATCTACTAGTGAGCCTTAAGGAGAAGATGGGTGCTGGGATGGTGCCTCTACCAGGGTTCACTGATAGCCTAGAGATCTCGCAGCATGCCTTTTGGCAGAAGAAGGCTAGTGGAGAAAATGAGCCTAAGTTCTTTAGTGATCTGGATGAGGAGGAGGAAGTCCAGGCTGGAACCAAGGAGATCTTGGTTAGTGTTATAGGGCAGGAGGCTGAGAGGGTGGATGTGGTAATGAAGAGGACACAGTGTGTGAGTTTTGGAGTTCCAGATATTGCACTTGGAGGATTGGTGGTTGGGGTGGAGGGAGAACACACTGGGGTAGCTGAGAGAGAGGAGACTGAGAATGATGGTGGACTCAAGGAGAGCAAGAGGCCCATGACTCTAGATACTGGTCATATTGGGGGAGCAGGATGGCTACTGGCCACTCTTAATGATCTGGCAGTGGACAAACTTGCAGAGGTGGATTTCCATGTCCTGGGGGGGGCAGAGTGGCAGGAAATCCTGGCAGGAAGAGAAGTAGTGGACAAACTGTTGATGGAGGTAATGGCAATCTTATTGGCAGAAGAGGGGTATGAGATAGATGCAAAGAGGGAAGCTGAGCTGAGGGGGGAGGCTGTGCGAGTGGTGGAGGACTATTGGGTGATGAAGGATGGGGCTGAATTGTGGCAGTCAGTCTGTGATGACTATAGGGAAGAAGTAGAGGAGAAAGACGATGAGGATGCTAGGAAGGTTGCAGCTGTATTGGTAAGGAATAAGATTGAGGAGGATGAGGTGGAGGCAGAGCATCTCTTGGACCTGTCTAGGATGGACATAGAGCTAGAAGTTTGAGGGAACTGGGAATGAAGCACTATTTACAAACATTTTTTCCTATGAACAGTATAACTAATATTTTGTCATTGAATGTCAATGGACTGTGGGGTGTGAGGTGACATTAGAATATATTTGAATGGCTGCGAGGCTTGGAGGTGGATCTATTTCTACTGCAGAATATGAGATGTGAAGAGGAGGATGATAGGCTAAATTGGACTAAAGAATAGGATTGAGTGGCTCTATAGTGTGGAAGGGTTGGGATCTTGATACACAAGAATAAAGAGGAACTGGTAGATATTGGGGGATGGGGTGAGCATCTAGTTTGGAGAATGTGGAGGAGGCCAGAGTAGGGCCTGATAGTGGTTGGATCATATTATTGTCCAGCAGTCTGGGGTGAGAGAGTAGACTGGCTGGAGGGACTGCTAGAAGAGGGATCTTTAATAGAGGCTGGGGTGGATATCCTGGGTGGAGATTTTAATATAGTATGGAATGCCACTCTGGATAAGTCTGACAGAGGAGTAGGAGTAGTTGGTCACACTGGTGGACTGGGTAGGTGGGAGGAGATTGAGAGGCTGAGTGCTCTGGGGGATGTGGGGAGGACTAAGTGGGGAGGAGATAAAGTCTTCACTCATTGGATTGATGGACTTGGGACAAGGATTGATTGGGTGCTTTCAGTGGACTACTGGGGAGAAGATGTTTGGCAGGAACTTGAGGTAGTCTGGTGCCCCTAGTTGGACTATTGGGGGGTACTAGGGCAGGGGAACTTTTGGGGAAGTGGGGAGGGGCCTGGACATTGGTGGCTCAATTGTGCTCTGCTAGTGGATGGGGACCTATGGGGAAGATGGGAGGGGGAGGTGGTGTCTAGCATGACTAAATAGAGAGTAGAGGAGGTTTCAGTGGGGCTCTAGTGGGGGAAGCTAAAGGAAGTGGCAAGGATGTACTGGAGTGAGGCTAGTAAGTAGAGAGGAAGGCTTCAGAAGATGAAGGGGAAGTGGGTGTCCCATCAGATAGAGCAGCTATTATGGCAGTAGTCAGAGTTGAAGAGGCATAGGAGAGAGGAGAAGGAGGAGGAGTAGCAGGAGGTATGAGTGAGGATAGAGATTGAGGAGCTGAAGGAAGTCTGGAGGATGGAGAAAGAGAGCTGGGTGTAGAGCATGGTGGTGAGGCTTAGGTGACAGGGGCTGGAGGAAGGAGAGAGACTGACCAAGTATCTCTCTAGGTTGCTAAGGACAAGGAGAGTGAAGCAGAGGTGGAAGGGGATCATTGGAGGGGATGGTGGCTTGGTGACTGAGGTCCAGGGGATCCTGAGAGAGCTTAAGAGTTGCTGGGAGAAGCTGTGGAGTGAGAAGGAAGGAGGAGCAGATGGCAAGGCCATTGCGAAGTATTTGGAAGACTGGTCTCCTGGAGGTGGAGGGGCTTGGGAAACTGACAAGACTAGTAAGGAAGGAGGAGATTCTGCAAGTACTGGTAGCCACTAAGTTGGGGACAGTCCCTGGAGAGGATGGGCTGCCATAGGACTTTTGGAAGAAGATGGTGAAGGTGGAGGAGGTGTGCCAAGAAATGAGAGATATGTGTGATGAGGTAATTGAGTCTGGGTCTTGGCTGGGTGGTCAGAAGTTGGGGTTGGTAGTGCTTCTTTATAAGGACAAGGGGCAGAGGGAGGACTGGAGAAATTGGTGACCAATCATACTCTTAGATATGGACAGAAAGTTAGTCATGAAGGTATTGGTGGCAAGGCTACAGATAGTGGTACAGCAGGTCCTGGGGGAAGAGCAGCAAGGATTTATTAGGGGATGACTGATTAGGGATAGAATGACTTGGGTGCATGGAGTTATTGAAGGGGCAAGGGCCACTGAGGTGGATGGCAGGTTGGTTTCTTGGACCAAGAGAAAGCCTACAATAGGGTGCAGTGTGTCTGGCTGGAGAAGGTGCTAGTGAGGATTGGGATTCCAGAGGAGCTAAGGAGTGCCATTGTCTGCCTTCTGGAGAAGAGTCAGGCAGCAATTATGGTGAATGGCCACAGGGGGGTGGCCTTCCCCCTTGGGTGAGGGGTTCTCCAGGGAGATCCCCTGTCATCTATTCTATATGCTCTATCCTTGGAGCCATTGCTGGACAGAATCAGGAGGAGAGTCGAAGGGCTAAATGTATTGGGTGTGAACTGGAAAGTGGGGGCCTTTGCAGATAATATGGTGGTAGGCTTGGGTACTATTGCAGATGTGGCAGAGCTGAAAGAGACAGTAAGATAGTATGAATAATGCTCTGGGCAGAAGCTGAACTGGCACAAGTGTGAAATAATGATCTTGGAGAATGGTCTGGTGGGAGGGGACATTATTGGTATAATTGTTCCCTCTGGGGAGACAGTGTGGTACCTGGGGATTTTTCTCTCAGTGTATGGGTCAATCCTGCCCAAGGCCTGGTGGAAGGCAAGAGTGAGAGTGTAGAGAGATGTGCTGAGAAGCTGGGGAGAGCAACATATCTCTCTGGCTGGAAGGATGACTATTCTGAATATTTACTGGATGTTGAAGCTATGGTATTTGGTATATCATTTAGACTTTCTGGTATAAGTGGTCAAGAGGCTACTGAAACTGGTGAGAGAATGGATCTAGGCAGGCTGCAGAAGTCAGATCAAGTGAGAAGTCTTGGTGACACTGGTGGAGAGAGGGGGCTTGGGCCTGGTGGACTTTCTGAAGTGTCTATATTGCCTATGTGCCTGGTGGCTGAAGAGAGCAGCAATGCTGAAAGGAAGTGGTTGGGTTCTGCTGATGCAGAAGGTATGGAAGGTGAGGTTTGCCCCCAGGGGTCAGCTGGGGACCTTTCAATATTGGTAGAGGGGGGAGGAAGTAGAAGACTCCAGTATAGGAGGTTCTGGTGGAGAGTGGCTGAAGGAGTACATAGGATTGGCATTAGATGGGAGGGCCATACTATGGTGGAGCAGCAGGGGGGGAGAGGGTGGCAGTAGCATAGACTGCTACTGGGCAGAGTGCCTATAATGGACTTTGATCTAGGTAATGGGGTAGAAAGTCAGGGGTCCAGGACAGGACCTTTGGCTGGAGGGGTGGCAGTGAGTGGGAATCGGAGAGGAGTGGGACTAGAGGAGACTGTGGGCTTGGAGTATAGAGATAAAGAAGTAGCTGCTCCCTATGTTTTGGGTAGTATGGTAGAGGGTGCTAAGGCGAAATGTGATATTGAACTTCAGGTCTGGTCATCTGGTTCCAGAGGAGAGCTTTCAAATGTGAGGAGTGTCAGAAAGTAGGGCAGGAGGGGGGGGGTGGTGCAGACCCCAGAATATTGGCTTAAAGAGTACAAGGTGCTAGCCAGGTTCTAAGAGATAGTGGAAGGCAGAATGGGTGGAGACTACAGAAGCTAGGGGATTAGCTGCTGAAAGATATTAAAGAAAAGAATACTGGAGGGGGGTGGTGATGAATGGCTTACATTGGTATGGGCACTGGTGATTTGGGTAGAGCTTACAGGACACTGGTAAGTGGTGTTTGAGGAGAGTAGGCTGATGTCTAAGGAAGAGAAGGTAGCAAGATAGGAGGGCCTACTAGTTGACTTATTATCAGGATAGCAGAAAGGGTGGGGCCCACAGAGAGATTGCTGTCAGAAATTGGTAGAGGCCATATGTGAGAGGAGTGAGGAGAGGGTATGAGTTGAGAGTGGGGAAGTTGTATTTACAAGAGTAGAGATAGAGGGACTAGCAACAGTAGAGATGAGATAGAATAGAGTTGAGAAGAGACTACCAGTGTGGTATGAAGACACCATCAATATTATAGATAGTTAATAAATGGGGCTGTGGCTTATAGAAAAAA
>RQIL01017531.1:0-10464 GCA_003951145.1 Jimgerdemannia lactiflua | reverse complement strand
ATGTAGTATAGTATTTCAACACTTTCAAAATGACTTATAACTTAGCTACATAACTTAGCCACTATTTCATAGCTAGCAAACTTATATAAATATCCCAGTATCTTAGAGTAAATAAATCTCAGATTGAAAGTATTGGAAAAGAATAAGTATACTAATAAAGAGACCTTTGAGATTATATCTTTGATACAATTAGTCTCAAGAAACTACTAATTCTGGGAGTCAAAAAGATAAGAATTCAAGATAAAGAAATCTGATATACTTATCAAGCTTAGTATTTACTATATTATAACTTAGTACCCATTGGCTAGTAATTTAAGACAAATTTCTTATTTTCAAGCTAAACAATGAATAACTACCATAAGAACCCACATAATACAATCAGAAAGAATAGATATAAGACTACTCATATTTCATGGATATACTTCTGATGAATCAATCATTACTTTTATTAATAATTTTGAGCAGTATACTACTATTAGGATCTTAACTACAGCTAGTGCTCCCAAATGAATTGAATCAATTCGAATTGAATCAAATTGAGTTCAAATTGAATTGAGGTCTGATTTGAAACCTATTTTTAGGAATGTAATAACTCGACGAATACACGTCCAAATTTAATGATCTTTAGCCTTTTAGATTCCTCTATATAAGAGAAATCTAACAAGCTAAGGATCATTGAATTTGGAGGTGTATTCGTCAAGTTATTCGATTTCTAAAAATAGAGTTTGAATTAGACTTTGAATCAAATTGGAGCTCAATTCAAATTGATTTGAAGTTTTCAAATTGAATAAAATTTAGGTCCAATTCAATTCAATTTGATTCATTGGGAGCACTAACCACAGCATAGTAAGTAGCTCTACTCTCTGTAAGCCTTTAAGGCCCAGTAAGAACTATATTTACTGCAGTCAATCATATAAGAGCTGATGACCTAGCAATACTGATAGCTATGAAGACCTGGCTCTGAAATACCTACTACACTAATGAAATCAAACAAGCTCTTAAGGATCAATTTAATACTATCTGCTAAGGAATGTCTGAAGATCCAAATACATTCTAAATAAGGATCTGACATCAAATAGTCCTTGCTGACTACTCTGACACAGTTTAAGACCAGGTGGCTGAAAATATCTTCATAAAAGATATTCACCAAGAAATTGCCTTAGCTATCTGAACCACTCTAGCAGTACTGAATCTGGTGCAGAAAATCACCTATATCTAAAGATACTAGACTGCCAGACATCTACAAGGTCATACAATAGAGAGAATAACCAGAGTAAAGATTGAACAAACACCAAGAATCAATCATATAGTTCCAACCACTATAGTCAACAGAAATACTGAATAATAACAATAATAATAACCACAACCTCAAGAACAGAAAAAGGCTAACCCAATAGAGGAACTGGTCAACCAGTTTGCTGAAATGACTGCACTTCTTGGCAATGTGGTCAAAGAGTTTAAAAAGAAGCCAGTATAGAAGTTTGCTGCTACAAATAAAAGACAATTAGTAACATACTACAGGTGTGAAGAAGAAGGCCAATATGCCTCTGATTGTATAGCAGAAACCAAGCACAAGGCAGCTAGGAATCATAAACAAATCACCTTTAAGGAAATTGGAGAATTAGAGGAAGAGCAGGAGGAATGTAAAGCTAACTCAAGTAAGAAGGATATCTGAACTACCCCTTACAAGAAACCTGTGAGCAGGCCTTTAAAAAGACCCAGGTATAAGTAAAGTAATCAGAAGTAGTCATCAAAAAAAAGACCCAGCAAAGTGAAGCTAACCAAGATATAGAGCTAGAACAAGATGCTGAGCTTGAGAAAGTAGTAGAGAATATCATTTGAAAAACTACTCTATTAAGTGAAGAAAAGAAAGAGCAGAAATTGTGCAAGAGCAAGACGTTCAAGTATGATATCTTTAAGGACCTCAAGGATCAAAAGGTCAATACAACCTTTAGCCAACTAGCTAAAATTCCAATATTTAGATAGTAAATGAGGACTGGGATCTCTTATTTTTTTATTTTTTTTATCTTTTTACCACCTTTATTACCTGACACCTATCTAAACACTACATTTATCCTCACATCACAATGGTAGCCCCCTCCCTCACCTTGCTACCCCACTCCTTCACTTGGCCTCCCTCCCACCCCCATCTTCTCAAACACTATCTCATTGCCTATCACTTGCACACAGCCCTCACTCTTGCTACAAATTGTCTCCACTAGCTTCCCACAGCCTCCCTCTCCTGTGCCCCACCCTCTCTGCCAGCCCGTCAGAATATCTTTCATCAACCACCACTACCTTGCCATCTTATCTCCCTGAGTCAGCTTCCTCCCTTCCTCGAAAACCGCCAACCAGTGGCCTGCCATTCCCACCACACCGCCACTATCCACCCCAGTGTGAGCCACCCCCCCGAGCATCCTTGCCCAGAGTGAGGACTGGGATCTCTGACATTAGAAAGGACCAAGGCTGGAGAATAGTTAAAACTAATAATGTACAAGAAGACTTAAGTGAAGAAAGTGAAGACAATTAGAAAATATCAGCTTATGCTATCTGCCAGACTGAGGACCAAGTCTTTGAAGCCATCATTGATACTAGAGCTAGAAAATATCTCATTACCAAAAAGGCAGCAGACCACTTGGGTTGGGAAATAGAAGAAGTTATGAAACTTATATTCATTATAATAAATGGAATACAAGCAATACTCTTGGGGAAAATTCAGGATATACAAATTAAGTTTGGAGAGGCCACTATCTCAGTAGATATCATTATTACTAATGTAACCAACTATGATATCCTCATTAGCAATCAATGGCTTCACAAAGCCAAGGCAATAATTGACCTTAGTATACAGAAGATACAGATTGTCTATCAAGGAAAGAAAATCAGAATTCTCATCAATGTTCACAAAGAAGTCTGTCCCAAGATAGAGAAAGAATAAGAAGAAGAAGCCTATATGGTTACTATAAGAAAATGAAAAGGCAAGTAGCTGATAGAAGAAGAATGGTATATGAAAATTTCAAATAGATATGTGCTATAAGGAGTGTGCCCCCATGGTGAAAGGATATATTGTACCCAGTACCTGGATCACTGCTACTCCTATATCATTAAGATGAAAGATATTACTAATAAAGTAAAGAGAAATCAGGAGAAAATAGAAGATGGACCACCAGAGCCATTGAATGACAGTAATGATGAGGATGAAGATATCATAGTCAAGATATAGAGGATCTACCCTGATGCAGTCATGCTACAGTAAATCAGAGAATGTAGCTGAAATGGACCTATCTACCACTATACACACAATACTTGAACCACAGACCACCACTATTTTGGAAATAGAAATCAAAGTAGCCATTCCACCAAACTATGTCAGAATCCTCAAGACAAGAAGTAGCTTAGCTAAAAGTAAAATATCTATAGAAGGAGGGATTTTTGATTCAGATTATATAGGAGAAATCCTTCTACTTGCCAGAAACCACAACTTAATAATTCCATTTGAAGTAAGGAAGAAGGATTGACTGGCACAAATACTCATTCTATCTGTCCTTAATCCAAGGATTAAGAAAGTGACAAATAGCAGATAAACTAAGTAAGAAAGAGCTGAATTTGGCTTTATAGAAAGAGGAGTCCTCATGGTAACTAAGATTACTAAATTGGAGTACAAGAAGGAAGAAAGTCAAGACAAACACATCTACATAATTAGAGGGAGCTTCTCTCTTAGAAAAGAATTGCAAAATCTCTTAAATGTATTCAAAGATATATTGGCTATGGATTTCAAGGACATCAAGACCAAGAAGCCCTTATCCTATCATGATTTCAATATCAAAATTGCAAAGCCAATCTATCAGAAGGCCTGCCCCATTCCACCAGCTTATAGGGAATGGCTCAAGACAGAAATCAAGAAAATGAAGGAATCCAGTATCATCAAAGAAGCTAGCAGTCCCTGGTTATCACCAATTGTCCTTGTACTAAAGAAAGAAAGCCAACTGAGAGAATTCATACCCAGGCTCTGTACAGACTACTGAAGACTCAACAAGGTCACAGAAAAGAATAGATAACTATTGCCCAACATTGGCAACATCCTCATCATGCTGAGAAATAAAGCACAGTTCTATACTACTCTTAATCTATACTCTAGATTCTATCAAATAGGCCTTACACCCAAAGCCAGCAAAAAATCAGCCTTCATTATCTCTGATAGAACTCTATCTACCTCCATATGCTCTTTGGAATGTGCAATACACCAGCAAGTTTCCAGTAAATAATAAATAGTATCTTTAGAGATATTATAGAAATATGAATGATAGTATATATAGATGATATGATCATCTTCAGTCAAACAGTCAAGAAATACTTGAAATACATATATTGAGAAAAATTCTCAGATAACTTCACAAGCACGGCCTCTACATCAAGCCCAAGAAATGTAAATTTGGAGAAGAAGAATTGCATACTTTAGACACATCATCAACCATGATCAAACATATACAGACCCTACAAATATCAAGGCAGTAACAGCATACCCAGTACCTACTAGTATCACTGAAGCCTGAGTCTTTATGGAACTAGCATCCTACTATAGGAGATTCATTCACAGATTCTCTTATATAGCCAGCCCTATCTATGATCTGTTCAGAAAAGAGTTCAAGTTTCAGTGGACACAATAGTAGTAACTAGCCTTTGACAAACTCAAGACCAGATTGACACAGGCCTCAATTTTGAGAAGACCCAACTGAACTCAGAAGTTCATCCTGCAGACAGATACCAGTGTAATAAGACTTAGGGCTGTCCTTATATAAAAGAAAAATAGTGCTGAGTATATAGTAGCCTATCTTAGCTAAGGTACTTATGGAATTGAGCAGTCCTATGAGTCATATAAGCTAGAATGCCTTGCAGTCATCTGGACTATAGAGAAGTTTCACTACTATCTGTCTGAAAGATACTTTACCATCCAGATGGATTACTCAGCACTCATCTAGCTGCTCACTACTAGTGAGTCTAAAGGAATCTATACCTGATGGATCATGAAGCTGCAAGCATATGATGCTACAATCACCCACTGCCCTGGAAGAATGAACAAAAACAATTATTTATCAGATATGGAAACAATTTGAAACTGATGGAGAAATACTCAAGAAAGAACAGCAATTAGTCATCTCTGAGTACTGGAAGAATCAAGTAATGAAGGAAGTACATGAGCAAGGTCATATAGAAGGAACAAATATGTATATATATAACAAAGTCAGAAGAATCATAAGGTGGTCTGAAATTGAAGAAGATATCAGACAATTTGTCAGAATCTATAACAAATACCAGAAACAGAAGTAAGATCAATAAGATCAAGCTCCTGGATAAGTAGACATTGAACTAATATTATTTACCTATATTGCAATAGATGTAATTGGTCCCCTACCCCTGACATTGATAGGCAACTGATATGTCATTATGGTTGTAAAACTATTCACTAAATGGGTAGAGGCCAGGCCCCTCAAGGAAGCCAATGCATAGTCAAATACTGATTTCTTACACAGAGAAATCATCTGCCAATTCAAGATCCAAAGCAAGTCCCTACTAATAAAGGAATAGAATTTGTCAATCAGTTACATTAAATTCTCTACAAGAAGTATAAGATCCGATATATCAAGACCACAACCTATCATCTACAAGAAAATGGACAAGTAGAAAGAACTAATACGACCCTCAAGAACATTATTACCAAGATCTGTGATGAATATAGAAACTGAGACCACTATCTTCCAATAGTATTATCTACTCTACAGGATATACAATCACAAAGTACCCATTTATACTATGAGAAATGCTATTCAGTGAAGAAAGTTCTGCTGGAAGCTTGTCAGCAAACAATGATACAACCTGGAAGCATATAAATATAGAAATATAGAGATTACATCAAATTAGGAAAAAGACAGATGATTATATAACCAAGGTATAGATACTATAACAGAATAATGCAGAAAAGACTCACAAGCCCCTGGAGATTATCAAGATAGAAGATGAAGTCCTAGTGTATCAAAATATAGTAGAAACCTCTTGGTCATAAAAACTAGAACTCAAGTGGGAGGGACCTTATCTGGTATAACATATAAAGGAACTACCTTTTGGCTATAAAAGCTCTCAGGCATAATAATCTCTACTACCATTCACTGAAACCAACTCAAGAAGTATTATGGCCAATAACTAAAGTACTGCAATAGCACTCAAGATTACTAGTGCTGCTCAAAGAGCTATCAAGAGATAATGGCATACTACTAAACCTCTAACTATAGAGGAATCTTATAGTATTTGAAATATTATATAGACCTATCTCTCTCAAATTTTGCACTTTAAGGCCTACAACTATAGAACAGAGTTCCAAAAGTACTTCAAGCTTAGACAGATACTCAATCAGAACTCAGAAATAATTAAAGATGATTAGATTGCAGAATGCCAGCTCTCTTATTTACAGATCACTATTGCTAAGAGGATTCACAAGTTATTCTAAGATGATAAATCAGTACTAGTCCACTTATAAGGAATAACTCCCACAGACTTCAAGCTAGTAAGGTGATACTATTGGGAAATATTGATACAATAAATCATACAAGACTATACGAATCATCAAAGCCTGGGAGTTTGAATAGATATTTCAAGAATGAAACTATCTATTCAGTAGGAAGTTGTAACAGTAGAGCCAAATTTAGAAGAAAGAAAAAGGAAATAGACATTTGATCATAACCAGTCCTGACTTAATATAGCCATATAGTTAGCAGTGTCCAATTTTTATAATTTCTAAATATTTCAAAATGTTCAAAATCAAAAGGCTCAATATAGTATAGCATTTTGATACTTTCAAAATAACTCATAACTTAGCCATATAACTTAGCCACTACTTAATAGCTAACAAATTTGGTATAAATACTCCAATATCTTAAAGTGAATAAACCTTAGATCAAAAGTGTTGGAAAAGAATAAGTATACTGATAAAGAGACCTTCAGGATTATATCTTTGACATATTTGGCCTCAAGGAACTATTAATTCTGAGAGTTAAGAAGATAAGAATTCAAGATAAAGAAATCTGACATACTTACTGTGACAGGCCAAGAAAATGTACCACCCGAATTGCAAGATGACGTGAACATTAGCATAGCATAGTAACCAGCCCAGCAACCATTGCTGCAGAAAAACTGTATAAATAGCTCAGATAGCTAAACAGGGGAATAATCTGTCCCCTGAGGGAACACTGTCCCCTGAGGGAACACCATCCCCCGAGGGAACACTGTCCCCTGAAGGAACACCTTGCCATAAATAGCACTCTATAATTAGCCAGATAGCAACCAGGTAGCAACCACAATGTATAAAATACCCCAGAGACAAGAGTGAATAAACCTCAGTTCTGAAAGCAAAAGCAAAAGTCAATTATCTGGTACACTTAGGAGAAACACCTGCCAAAAGCCACTTGATCCTAAAGGAATTGGATTGCAACACTTAGGAGATACGCCTGCCAACGAGCCACTGCCAAGAAGTTGTGAGCTACTTTCTACTCTGGTCCACTTTCCGATAGAAAAGATTGGTTCGCTTGCCAGATAAGCCAGAAGTCCGCCGTTTCCAAGTAATCTGTTCTAAGTCCGCCGCTCAAAGCCAGTCTATCTGACGCAACTTCGCAGTGATTCAGTTCACGCAAACGAAGCCAGTCTTTGACGTAACTTTGCCAGCTGCCGCCATTTAAGAAGTCCACCAGTTTAAGTCCGCCGATCCGCCTCGTTCAATCCACCATTTAAGAAGTCCGCCGATCCACCGCATTCCGCCGATCCGCATTTGTCCAAGTAATCTGTATCGTTCGAAGAATCCGCATCGTCCAAGTAATCCGCCGATCTGCCGCATTCCGCCGATCGTCCACATCGTTCGTCCACATCGTTCACCCGCATTTATTCAAGTAACCCGCATCGTTCAACCGCACCGTTTGAAGACCACACCTGAGAAGCCCGCTGCATTTAGTTCGCTTGCTCGAATAAGGAACCCGATCGCCGTCACGCCACCAGACCAGAATCCGCACCCTTAAGGAAACTGATCGCCGGTTCCCAGAGAACCCGCTTATAAGGAAATCCGCCAAATTCGCTGTGTCACACGAATTATCCACCGTCGCTCAAGAAGGAAATCGCATGCAGAAAGTCTCCAGCTGTTGAATATTATACCACTAAACACCAACACAAGCAACCTATACCTATCATCTGAACATTTTGTTGCTTTTTAACAAAGTAACTGGGGGCTCAAGCCAATCTACACAGCCACCCAACCTTGTAATTTGCCTCTATTGAGCCAGGCACATTACATTACCAAGCTTAGTGTCTGCTATATTAAAATAGATAGATGCTTGAAGGTGTGGGGAATCTAGGTAGTAGTAGTGCTCTTCTACATTCTACTCTTGGAAGTTATATGAATAGAACTCTTAGAGTTGGGGTTACTGATCTTTACTACTCCTGGTCAAAATGTTGCCTTGATAGATTAGAAAAGACACTTAGAGAAAACCCTTTGAGATAATTTGAGGTCTTGAATAAGATTATCGAAGTCTTAATTGATATTATCTACTTCATCAGATATATATTTATCAAAATCTCAGAGTAGTATATTTTTTAGTATTTCTGATATATTTAAAAAGGTTTAGGCTTGGGAATTAGGCTACTAGTAGTGGATTTCATGCAGTACTGGCTTCTGCAATCTAAGATTCTTCTGAGAATAAGTGGTATCTAAATCTGAAGATACCTATATCTCTTTCTATTCAAATACTTTATAGTACTGGTATTTCCTTTACTATAGTAGCTAAGATTGGTACAGTGTCAAAGATTTTAGTAGTATTGGTCTCCAGGTTAAATGTTGGATTCTGTGAGCTGAAAAGTCATATAGATTTCAAAAATAAAATCTTCTAGCTGAGACAGTGTGGAATTTCGAAAATCTTCCCAGTTGAGCCCCCAAATATAATGTAACTGGTTCAATAGAGGCAAATTATAAGGTTGAAGTAGTTATTTAGATTAGCTTGAGCCCCCAGTTTCTTTGTCAAAAGCAATAAAATGTTCAATAATTTATTGGACTTATGTTGATATTTAAGGATATAATATTCAATCTGATGATATAAATGATTTTGACAGACTTCTCAAGATAGCTAAATGTAGAATTCTTAGATATGGTGGGTTTCTCAGATTCTTCAAGCTTAGTCTAGTAAGTGTACCAAAATATAATAGATTTTTTAAACTAGTAGACTTCTCTGATAACATTCCTTACTTGAACTTAGTCTTTTTTATATCAGAAAGTGTAATAGTGACTTATTGGCAGAAATATCTTCTAAGTGTTGCAATTCTTCCTGGATCAAGTGGCTCTTGATAGATATTTCTCCTAAGTATACCAGACAATTGACTTTTGCTTTGAACTTTTAGACTGAGATTTATTCACTCTTATCTCTGGATTATTTTAATATTAATAATTGCTATCTGATTGCTATTGAGTTCATTATTCACTGAAAGGTTAGAAGTATATTACAGAGTCTAAAAGACAATAATTTCTCTAAGGCAAGAAAGGCTATCTTTTGAATATTTTTAGAGTTCATTGGTATTTTATAGAATTCTACAAAAGGTCCATATAGCCGAAGTATATATCTTATATCTTATAATAGGTCCAGAAGATCATCAATTTAGAGTAAGGAATAAATATTGTAATGTAGCAGATGCTAAACTTAGCAAGTACGTTGGATTTCTTGATCTTGAATTCTTGTCTTCTTGACTCCCAGAGTCAGTAGTTCCATGAGGCCAAAATGTGTCAAAGAGGTAATCCCGAAAGTCCCTTTATCGGTATACTTGTTCTTTATGCTAACACTTTCGATCTGAGGTTTATTCACTCTAAGATACTGGGTTATTTATACAAGTTTGCTAACTATGAGGTGGTTGAGTTACGTGGCCAAGCTGTGAGTCATCTTGCCACTTGGCGAAATAATCTTGCCATTTGGCAGAATGCTATACTATATCGGGTCTTCGATCTCGCCATTTGGCAGAATAATCTCACCATTTGGCAGAATCGGGGACTGCTAACTATAAGACTATACTAATTCGGGACTGTTCGCGATCAAATGTCTATCCCTTATTCCTTCTTCCATATTTGGTTCTACCGTCACAATATCTATCTTACTTACTAAGTTGAGTTTTCTGTAGTCTATATAGAGTCATCATCTCTTTCTTTGATGTAATAAGTATAGAGCTGGCCCAGAAACCAGTTGGTGGTCAGATAACTTCATTATCTAAGTGTTCTTGAATATTTATAATGAAATATCTTTAAATAGTAAGGTATTCTATATGGCTTCTAGTGAATAAGTATTTCAATTCTGATAATTATACTATAGTGGTAAGATGGGTTGTTTAGCAAATTACTATGAATATATCCAAGGAGTTTGACTAATGGATATTTCTTTTGAGATATCA
>RQIL01017520.1:0-10465 GCA_003951145.1 Jimgerdemannia lactiflua | reverse complement strand
AACTAGCCTTTTTCGTCACAAACAAAGGATTAGCCTTATTCTACTAGTTAGTCACTTGACTTCCAAATCCGCGCTAATTCAAGAACAGGGAATTACCAATTACTTAGCCACATACTTTAGCAAAATCCACGTACAACTCTGTATAAATACCCCCCCAAACTGCAGTGAATAAACCCTCAGTCAATTGGCTTTTATCTGAACAATGAGAAGTCTAGTGTAAGATAAACCAACTTAAGTTTTTGAGAAACTTTGGGAAAAGACTCCAAGAGCCTAGGATAACTCTTGTTCAAAGACTGCCCGCCGCCGCCGAGTTTAAGGAAATTGACCGCCGCTAAGAAACCCATCAAGTTAGGAAATCGTCGCCGCCAAGGACCGCCACGCATTTTCAAGTCAGTCAATCAAGTTAATTGCCGCCGCTAAGGAAAGCCGCCAGGAAACCATTAAGAAATCGCCGCCAAGGACCGCCGCACATTTCAGACAGAGACCCATCAGAAACTTAGAAGAAACCATCAGAATCCCGCTCTCAAGTTAATCGAATGTACGACCTACAAACGATTCCCATCCACCGTCACGAGCTGCTTAGTTTAAGATCGCCGTTCCCCCATTCCCCACGTTGTTCAACGATCGACAACCAACCTGCCCAGACCGATTATTTGAGACCCAAGTTCCCATGCAGACCGTGCCACATTAACCATTCCCACACACGTTGATTAACCGCTGCACCCGTATTTGGATCAAGATCGCCGCCATGTTAACCATCCTGCTGCGCACACAAGCCGCGCACCGTTCAAGTAACTGCCAGTAAAAGACCGTCGACCACTAAACAATTGAGCCAAGCCATATTCAATAATCCAAGCCATATTCAATATCCATCATATTCGAAGAATCCGTCATCGACCCGAACACCTGCACTTTGATGAAAAATCGAACAACCAGTCACGTGACCACCGACCCGATAATCGACACGAACATTATATTTAATTCATTATTTCGAGACTGCGCTTCACAAGTGTGCAAAAGGACATATAGTATTATACAAAAAGCACACCACAATATATTCCAAGATAAACTGGCTACAGACTTCAAGGACATCAAGACCAAGGAGCCCTTATTTCATCATGATATCAATATAGGAGATGTGAAGCCAATCTATCAGAAGGCCTGCCCCATCCCACCAGCTTATAGGGAATGGCTCAAGATGTAAATCAAGGAGATGGAGGAATCCAGTATTATTAAAGAAGCTAGTAGTCCCTGGTCATCACCTATCATTCTGGCACTAAAGAAAAGAAGCTGACTAGGTGAATTCACACCAAGGCTCTGCACAGACTACTGAAGACTCAATGAAGTCACAGAAAAAGACAGACAACCATTGCCCAACATCAGTAACATCCTCATCATGCTGGGAAATAAAGCCTGATTTTATACCACTCTGGATCTATTCTCAGGATTTTATCAAATCGGCCTTACATCTGAAGCCAGCAAAAGATCAGCCTTTATCACTCCTGATGGAACTTATGTCTACCTCTGCATATCCTTTGGAATGTGCAATGCACCAGCAAGTTTTCAGTGAATGATGAATAGCATCTTCAAGATATTATGGAAAAATGGATGATGGTATATATGGATGATGTGATCATCTTCAGTTGGACAGCCAAGGAACACTTAGAGCATATCAAGGAAATCCTCAGAAGGCTCTGCAAACATGGCCTCTATATCAAGCCCAAGAAATGCAAATTTAGAGAAGAAGAAATTGCATACCTCAGACATATTATTAATCATAAAGGAACACATACTGACTCTGCAAAGATCAAGGCAGTAGCAGCATATCCAGTACCCACCAGCATCACTGAAGCTCAGGCCTTTATGGGTCTTGCATCCTACTACAGAAGATTCATCCAAAGATTCTCCCACATCACCAGTCTCATTTATGATCTGTTCAGAAAAGAGGTCAGATTCCAGTGGACAACAGCAGCAACTAGTCTACAATGAACTCAAGACTAGGTTGACCCAGGCCCCAATCTTGAGAAGGCCTGACTGAACTCAAGAATTCATCCTACAGACAGATGCCAGTGCAATAGGACTTGGAGCTGTCCTTGCTCAGAAGAAGAAAAGTACTGAATATGTGGTGGCCTACCTCAGCAGAGGAACTCATAGAGCTGAGCAATCCTATGAATCATACATGCTGGAATATCTTACAGTCATTTGGGCCATAGAAAAGTTCCACTACTACTTGGCTAGAAGATACTTCACTATCTAGACAGACCACTTGGCACTTACCTGGTTGCTCACCACCAGCGAGCCAAAAGGAATCTATCCCTGATGGATCATGAAGCTGCAAGCCTATGATGCCACAATCACCCACTACCCTGGAAGAACAAATGCCAATGCTGATGCCCTCTCATGGATGACCTAAAGGACCCAACCCCAATATAATCATCATGAATAAGGAGCTGTTCTATGGAATCATCAGCTACTTGGGGCAGTGAAAGATATCCCTGCATCTGGAAGAATGGACAAAAACAATTATTTATCAGACATGGAAATAATTCGAAACTGATGGAGAAACACTCAAGAAAGGACAGCAATTAGTCATTCCTGAGCACCAGAAGAATCAAGTAATGAAGGAAGTATATGAGCAAGGCCACATAGGAGGAACAAATATATATGACAAAGCAAAAAGGACCATATTGTGGCCAGAAATGGAAGAAGACATCAGACAATTTGTCAGGACCTGTGAAAAATGCCAGAAACAGAAACAAGACCAACAGAATCAAGCACCTGGATCAGCAGACATCAAACCAATACCATTTGCCCACATTGAAATGGATATCATTAGTCCTCTACTCCTATTCACAAAATAGATAGAGGCCAGTCCCCTCAAGAAAGCCAATGCACAGTCAATTGCCAATTTCCTTCACAGAGAAATCATTTGCCAATTCAAGACTCCAAAGAAAGTTACCACTGATAGAGAAATGGAATTCGTCAACCAGTTCTATAAGATTCTTTACAAAGAATACAAGATCCAACACATCAAGACCACAGCCTATCATCTGCAAAAAAATGGACAGATGGAATGAACCAATAAGATCCTCAAGAATATTATTGCTAAGATCTGCAATGAATATGGAAACTGGGACCACTATCTTCCAAAGGCATTATCCACTCTGTGGGATATACGATTACAAAGTACCTATTTCACATTGTGAGAAATGCTATTTGGAGAAGAAAGTTCTAGTAGAAGTTTGTCAGCAAACAATGATGCAATCTGGAAGTATGTGGACACAGAGATACAGAGATTGCATCAAATTAGGAAAAAAGCAGAGGATTACATCATCAAGGCACAGGCACTGCAATGGAACAATGCAGAAAAAACTCACAAGCCCCTGGTGATAATCAAGATAAGAGACAAAGTTCTGGTATATTGGAACATGGTAGAAGCTTTTTGGTCAAGAAAACTGAAGCCTAAGTGAGAAGGACCTTATCTGGTGCAAGATATAAAAGGGACCACCTTTCAGCTACAAAAACTCACAGACACAATAATCCCCACTACCATCCATTGAAACTGACTCAAGAATTATCATGGCCAATAACCAAAGCACTGCAATAGCACTCAAGATCACTAGTGCTGCCCAAAGAGCCATTGAGAGACAATGGTATACCACAGAGCCTCCAACTATAGAGAAATCATTTGACAGTATTAAAAGTCTTGTGCAGACCCATCTTGCTCAAATCTCACACTTCAAGGCCTATTAGTATTACATAGAATTCCAAGAGTACTTCAAACTTAGACAGATACTCAACTAGAACCAGAACATGACCAAAGACAATTGGATTGCCGAATGCCAGCTCTCCCTCACTCAAGTCACTATTGCTAAGAGAATTCACAAGTTATTTCGAGATAATAAGTCAGCATTAGCCCACTTAAAAGGAATAGCCCCCTCAGACTTTGAGCGAGTTAAGTGATACTATTGGGAAATTGTGATGCAACAAATTGTTCAGTACAAGACCATTCAGACCATTGAAGTCTGGGAGTTTGAATAGATATTTCAGAGATGAAACTATCTATTCAGGAGGAAGTCATGATGGTAGAACTAAATTTGGAAGAAGGAATAAAAGATAGACATTTGATTGCACCAGTCCCAAATTAGTATAGTCTTATAGTTAGCAGTCTCCAATTCTGCCTAATGGCAAGATTATTCTACCAAGTAGTGAAATCAAAGACCTGATATAGTATAGCATTCTGCCAAGTGGCAAGATTATTTTGCCAAGTGGCAAAATGACTCATAGCTTGGCCATGTAACTCAACCATCTCATAGTTAGCAAAACTGTATAAATATTCCAGTATCTTAGAGTGAATAAACCTCAGATGGAAAGTATTAGCATAAAGAACAAGTATACTGATAGAGAACCTTCAGGATTACCTCTTTGATACATTTGGCCTCATGGAACTACTGACTTTGGGAGTCAAGAAGACAAGAATTCAAGATAAAGAAATCTGATATACTTGGTAAGTTTAGCATCTGCTACATTATAACATATATATTTGAGATATCTTATAAGACAGTATCAATGAAGATACTATACAGGCACTCTCTCTGGTAACTTTCACATTACACAAATTCTGCATACACTTTTTGACACACTTTTTATCATTTTTTGGAGAAGACTCTTAAGGCAATGGTGACCAAGCAAGGTTCTCGCAAGCATACCGGTGTGGGGGATGAGCCATCCTTCAAATAGCAGTATGGTAAGGGAGAGATAGGGCTGGGGCCGGGGATCTTTGGACCATCGACAGGTGGGGGAGTGGGAGGGGGGCAGGAATCGAGCAAGAAGGCTGGAGGCGGCAGTGCAGTGAGCTTTGTGGTGGCTGTCAAGAGTGGAGGAGGAGGAGGAGGGGCTGAGGAATGGAAGACAGTAGGGAAGGGGAAGGAGAAGTCAGAAAGTGCTGGAGGCATGCTCTCTGGAGGAGGAGGGGCTGGGAGAGGCATGACTGACATAGTGGGTGGGACTGCTGATAGTGGTGTGATAGCTAATCTGAAAAAAAATCCAGATGTGACTGCTGATGGTGACAAGGGGGGCCAGAGAGGATCTGGATCAGTGCATAAGGGAGATCTCTCCAATGGTGTAACAGGCCTGGTAGTGGTGCCATTGCTCAAGAAGTCGATCTCTGAATTCACAGTCACAGTGAGCTTCTGGGGATTGGTAGTGACAGCTAAGATGGTTTTGAGGCTCCTGGAGAAGCAGCTGGTGGATGTGGCATCGGTGAAGTTCCTGAAAGGCCTAGAGGGAGTTGAGGTTGGATTTGTTGAGAAGAAACACCTGGTGGAGGCACTGGTGAAGGGGATCACTATGGGTGAGGTTGTGGTACTGATGTTGAGATGCCTGTGCTGGGACCCTAGGGTGGTACACCTGGTGGTCAAGGGGGTCCCTATGGTGTCAGTGGAGGAGATGAGGAGCAGGGTCAGTGAGGTGATGAGAGAGTATGGAGATGTTGTTGATATTGGCTTCCAGATGTGGGAGGGGACAACATTCAGGACTGGAGATGTGGAGGTGAGACTGAGGTTGGCAGAAAGGGAGGTGACTGGGAAAGTGAGCAACAGGCCAAGAGCCATGAAGTGGGGCCCAGTTGAGTGCAAGGTGTCGAGGGTGAGGGGGACTGAGAAGGAGGAAGAAGACCTACTGACAGCCTTGTGGGAGCTGGAAGAGGCTGTAGAGCAGAGGGCGAAGGCCTGGGAGGCCTTTGAGGATGCAACAGTAGTGGAGGAGATAAATGGCAGGAGGGTGCAAGTAGATAAGAAGGCTTGGGAGAGGGAGCAGGGGAGGCAGGTGCAGAAGGATCTACTAGCAAGCCTTATGGAGAAGGCAGGTACAGGAATGGTGCCCCCGTCAGAGTTTGCTGGTGGTCATGGGGGGCTTGAAGAATCACAGCATGCCCCTTGGTGTAAGAAGATTATCGGCAAGGATGACCCAGGGTACTTTATTGACCTAGATGAGGTAGAGGGGGGCCAGTCTGGAATAGGGGGGTCCTCGAATGGTGGCCTGGAGCAAGGGACTGAGAAGGAGGATGTGGTGATGAAGGAGACACAGTGGGTGAGCTTTGGAGTTCCAAATGTCGCACTTGGAGGCCTGGTGGTGGGGGTGGAGGGAGAGCACCCTGGTGAGGTTGAGAGTGAGATTGATGGAGGCAATGGCGGGCTTAAGGCAAACAAGAGGCCCATGACCCCAGGGGTGGGGTGTATTGGGCGAGCAGGATGGCTGCTGGCCACTCTCAATGATCTGGTGGTGGACGAACTTGCAGAGGTAGACTTTTGAGTCCTGGGGGGGAGGAGTGGCAGGGAATTCTGGCAGGAGAGGGGGTGGTGGACAAACTTCTAATGGAGGTGATGGCAATCTTGTTGGTAGAGGAGGGGTATGAGGTGGATGCAAAGAGGGAGGCCAAGTTGAGGGAGAAAGCTGGGTGAGTAGTAGAAGACTGTTGGGTGTCGAAGGATGGAGCAGATCTGTGGAAGTCAGTCTGTGAGGATTACAGGGAAGAAGCCGAGGAGAAAGATGATGAGGATGCTCAGGGGGTAGCAGCTGCACTGACAAGGAGGGAGACTGAGGAAGAGGAGGTGGAGGCAGAGTGCCTCTTGGACCTTTCTAGGATGGACATTGAGCTGGAAGTTTGAGGTGGATTGGAGAGTGGAAATATCTATAAAAATTTCTTCCTATGAATAGTATAACCAACATTTTATCTTTGAATATCAATGGGCTGTGGGGGGTGAAGCACCATTGGAATATGTTTGAATGGTTACATAGCTTGGAGGCAGACCTTTTCCTGTTATAGGATGTATGGTGTGAAGAGGAGAAGGAAAGGCTGAATTGGACCAAGAAGTGGGGGGGGGTGGCTGAATGGCATAGAAGTGTTGGGATCTTGATATGTAGGGATAAAGGGGAATTGGTGGACATTGGGGGTTGGGGGGATTGTCTAGTCTGGGGAATGTGGAGGAGACTGGGGTGGGGGCCACTGGTAGTTGGATCATGCTACTGTCCGGCAGTCTGAGGTGAAAGAGTGGACTGGTTGGAAAGACTACTGGAGGAGGGGTCTCTGATGGAGGCTGGGGTGGATATTCTGGGAGGAGATTTCAATATGGTGCATGATACAGCTCTGGATAGGTCTGATGGAGGAACTGGGGTGGTTGGCCACAGTGGTGGGCTAGATAGGTGGGAGGAGATTGAGAGACTGAGTGCACTGGGTGACATGGCAAGGACTAAGTGGGAGATGGATAGGGTTTTCACACACTGGGTTGGAGGGCTTGGAATAAGGATTGACTGGATACTCTTGGCTGACTGCTGGGGGGTAGATGTGTGGCAGGAACTTGGGGTGGTCTGGTGCCCCTGGTCGGATCATTGGGGGGTGCTAGGGCAGGGGAACTTTGGGGGTAGTGGGGAAGGGCCTGGACATTGGTGGCTCAATTGCGCTCTCCTGGCAGATAGGGACTTGTGGGAGAAGTGGGAGGGAGAGGTGGTGACCAGCATGGCTAGATGGAAGAAGGAGGGGGCTCTGGTGGGACTCCAGTGGGTGAAGCTGAAGGAGGCGGCAAGGATGTACTGGAGTGAGGCAAGGAAGCAGAGAGGGAAGCTGCAGTGGATGAAGGGGAAGTGGATGTCCCACCGGATGGGACAGCTGTTGTGGTGGTGGTCAGAGCTAAAGGGACATAGGAGAGAGGAGGAGGAGGAGGATTGGCAGGAGGCGCATGTGAGGATAGAGATTTAAGAGCTGAAGGGAGTCTTGAGGATGGAAGAGGAGAGCCGAGTACAGAGTTTGGTGGCAAGACTCAGGTGGTAGGGGCTGGAGGAGGGAGAGAGACTGACCAAGTACCTCTCCAGACTGCTAAGGGTGAGGTGAGTGAGGCAGAGGTGGGAGGGGATCATCGGAGAGGGTGGCTGCCTAGTGACAGGGACCCAGGGGATCCTTGGGGAGCTGAGGGGTCGTTGGGGGAAGTTGTGGAGTGAGGAGGAGGGAGGGGCAGATGGTGAGGCCATTGCTGAATGCTTAGGAGACTGGCAACCCCCAGTGGTGGAGGGGCTTGGAGAATTGTCAAGACTGGTGAGGGAGGAGGAAATTCTGCAGGTTCCGGTGGCTACTAAGTCAGAGACTGCCCCTGGAGAGGATGGGCTGCCATGGGACTTCTGGAAGAAAATGGCGACAGTGGAGGAGGTGTGCCATGAAATGAGGGGTATGTGTGATGAGGTGATTGAGTCTGGTTCTTGGCTGGGTGGTCAGAAGTTGGGGCTGGTGGCACTCTTATACAAGGATAAGGGGCAGAGGGAGGACTAGAAGAATTGGCGACCAATTATGCTTCTGGATATGGACCGAAAGTTGGTCACAAAGGTACTGGTGGCAAGGCTGTAGGTGGTGGCACAACAGATCTTGGGAGAAGAGCAGCAAGGCTTTGTGGGGGGATGGTTGATTCCAGATGGCACAGCATGGGTGCATGGAGTCATTGAGGGGGCATGTACTGTAGGAGTGGATGGCAGATTGGTTTTCCTGGACCAGGAGAAAGCATATGATAGGGTACAGTGGGTCTGTTTGCAGAAGGTGCTGGATAGGATTGGGATTCTGGAGCTGCTGTAAAATGCAATTGTCCACCTCCTGGAGGATAGTCAGGCGGCAATTATGGTGAATGGGCATAAAGGAGTGGCTTTTCCCCTTGGGCAGGGGAGGGGGTTCTCCAGGGAGACCCCTTGTCATCCATTCTGTATGCTCTATCCTTGGAGCCTCTGTTGGATAGAGTCAGGAGGAGAGTTGAAGGGTTGACGGTACTAGGTGTGAACTGGAAAGTGGGGTCTTTGCGGATGATATGGTAGTAGGCCTGGGCACCATTGAGGATGTCATGGAGCTCAAGAAGGCTGTAGGATGGTATGAACAGTGCTCTGGGCAGAAGTTGAACTAGCATAAGTGTGAGACAATGGTGTTGGGGAATGGGCTGGTAGGAGGGGACATTATTGGAACAATTGTACCCCCAGGGGAGACAGTGAGGTTCTTGGGGATTTTTCTCTTGGTGTACAGGTCAGTCCTACCCAAGGCATGGTGGGAGGCCAGGGTGGGGATGTGGGGAGAGGTACTAAGGAGCTGGGGAGGGCGACACATCTCTCTGGCTGGCAGGGTGAATATTCTGAACATATACTGGATACTGAAGCTGTGGTATCTGGTGTACCATCTGGACTTTCCAGCCTGGGTGGTCAAGAGGCTGCAGAAACTGGCAAGAGAGTGGATTTGGGCTGGCTACCGAAGCCAGATTAAGTGGGATGTATTGGCGACACCGGTGGAGAGGGGGGGCCTGGGACTGGTGGACTTCTCAAAGAGGCTGCACTGCTTATGGGCCTGGTGGTTGAAGAGAGTGGTGATGCTGAAAAGGGTGGATGGGTCCCACTAATGCAGAAAGTGTGGGAGGCGAGGTTTGCCCCCCGGGGGTCTTCTGGGGACCTTTGGACCTTGGTTGAGGGGGGAGGAAGTAGAAGTCTCCAGTATAAGGGGTTCTGGTGGGGGGTGGCGGAGAGAGCACATAGAATTGGAGTTAGGTGGGAGGGCCATGCTGCGGCCGAGCAGCAGGGGGGAGGAGGTTGGCAGTGGAACAGACTGTTGCTAGGTGGAGTGCCAGTAATGAACTTTGACTTAGGGGATAGAGTGGAGAGTCAGGGGGGTATGAGACAGGACCTTTGGCCAGAGGAGTGGCAGCGAGCTGGTATTGGAGAAGAGTGGGACTGGAGTGGACTCTGGACCTGGGGCAAGGAGATGAAGAAGTGGTTACCACCTAAGTACTGGGTGGTGTGGTGGAGGATATTGAGGCGGAATGTGATGCTGAACTTCAGGTCAGGGCATCTTGTCCCAGGTGGGGAGTTCGAGTGTGAGGAGTGTCAAGGGGTAGGGCAGGAAGGGGGAGTGGTGCAGACCCTGGAACACTGGCTTGGAGAGTGCAAGTCTCTGGATGGATTCTGGGTGGCAGTTGGGAGTCAGTTGGGAGAGTGCTACAGGAGCTAAGGGAATGGTTGATGGGAGGTGTTGAAGAAAAGAATGATGGGGGGGATTGGTAATGAGTGGCTAATGCTGGGATGGGCATTGGTGATATGGGTGGGGCTTGCAGACTATTGGCAGGCAGTGTTTGAGAAGGGTAGGCAGATATCGAAGGAGGAAAAGATGTCAAAGTGGGAGAGTTTACTAGTTGACTTGGTGACAGGATGGCAGAAAGGGTGGGGTCCTCAAGGGGGGCACCATTGGAGATTAGTGGAGGCGATATGCTACAGAAGTGAGGGGAGAATATGCGTTGAGGGTGAGGAAGTGGTGATTGCAAGGATAGGAGTAGAAGGGTGAGAGTTGGTGGGAGTGAGGTAGGTTAGGGTAGGGAAGAGGCTACCAGTGTGGTATGAGGACATATTTGATGTTATAGATAGTTAATAAATGGGGCTACGGCCTATAGAAAAA
>RQIL01017509.1:0-10468 GCA_003951145.1 Jimgerdemannia lactiflua | reverse complement strand
TCCCCAGCAATCCACCCCCCTGTCATCCACCCTCCTCTTGTGCTTCCTCGTCTCCTTTCGCCTCGTGAATGCCCTGATCCAGAGGACCTACGACAATCCCGACGAATACTGGCAGTCGCTTGAAGTTGCCCACAACCTGGTTTTTGGATATCCTTTTGATGAAATTTTACGCGCTGTCGAGCTACGCCATCCTGTACGCTTGTTCTTAACTCTATGATGAATGCTCTGTACACACGTATGGGTATCTGACATGGGAATGGCGGTCGCAAATACGAAGCTTCGCTCATCCGCTCATATTCGCCGCCTTGTACAAGCTGCTCGCGGTGATAGGGCTCGATGAAACTGGATTTTTTGTAAGGTCATTTTAAGCTGGATGATCAAGCACTTGCGATTCGATGGATATGCATCGTGTAATTTGCGCATCTATACTCGTAGTTCCTAGCACCGCACCTTCTCCAGGCAGTATTTGCTGGTGTGGGCGATTACTACACGTGTCGATTTGCACAGAAAGCCGTTGGCATGTGGATCTCACCCACGATCGTAGGTCTTCGCTAACACCATCACCTCGGATCGTCTCATGCAAAAATCCACACATTCAACCCAAATTACCCTCCCCACACTCTCTTAGCTCTTTAGCACCCTCACTTCCTGGTTCAACCTTCATACCGCTGTCCGGCCTCTCTCCAACTCCCTCGAGACGGTCCTGACCGTCGTCGCACTATTCTATTGGCCGCTCCCAGGCGTGGTCGCCGAGATCGATCCGCGGTGGCAGAGCGGACTGCGCGTTGCGCTCGCGTGGGCAGCTGTATCGTGCGTGATTCGTCCAACTAATGGCGTTGTTTGGTTGTTTTTGGGAGTGCATCTCCTATGGAAATGCCCTAACAGGCGGTTAAGTATAATGATAAACACGGCAGTTGTGATGTAGGTATATATAGTCTTTCGTTCGTGCAGTATCCATTGGTTGGACTTGTCATAGCATCATTTCATTGTCGGTCATTTCACATGCATCAGGGTGCTCGCATTTGGTACCGTCCTTACCCTCGATACCTATTTATATACCGGCTCCTTCTCCGCCCTCCTCACCGCCCCTATTATCGCCCCGCTCAATTTCCTCCGCGTCAACGTTTTCAACTCCATCTCCCTCTTCTATGGCATCCACTCTTGGCATTGGTATCTCACCCAAGGCCTCCCCGTGTTGCTCACGACCTTCCTCCCGTTATTCATCTCAGGACTGTGGTTTTCTCACGCAGACCCAGCACTCCGCACACGCACCGTCCCTCTCCTCTACCTCCTCGCTTTTGTCATATTCGTTTATAGTCTCCTCCCTCATAAAGAATTCCGGTTCATCTACCCCTTACTTCCTATCCTCCTCCTCTTTGCCTCCATCAGTTTGCACAATCTTTCCCCGAAACACAAACGGCTCGCAATGATCGCGTTGGTGATGACTAACATACCCATGGCGTTGTACACGAGCATTTGGCATCAACGAGGAGTGGTTGATGTCATGCGGTGGGTGAGAGAGCGAGCGCAACCCGGGATGGAGGTGGGGTTTCTGATGCCATGTCATTCAACACCGTGGTATTCGGAGGTGCATGATAAAGAGGTCAATCTGGAATTTTTGGGGTGCGAGCCGCCATTAGAGTGAGTAGCCCCCTTTCGCTCGATGTCTCTTAATGATGTATTTTTTTAATGACGTGCCGATTTCGACTCACAAACTCCCTCGAACAGTCCGACCGACCCGACGTACATGGACGAAGCGGACGTTTTTTACGCGAATCCACGGCGCTTCATCCTTGATCGATTCAACAGATCTTCAGTACAAGGGCGGGCCTGGCCGACGCATCTGGTCATGTTTGAGGCGTTATTGAAGATGGAGGATGAGGATGGTTCTTTACGAGGGCTATTCTTGGGAAAGGGGGAGAATGGAGAAGGAATTTATCGTGAGGTAAGCGTGGATATCTTAGCTCGATTTCAGAGATCGAAATGGGGAAATGTTCATGTATTGTCGGACTATCGATTCTCTCTGCCCGCGAACCATCGTTTAACGTCAAACCCATTTAGTGCGCACGGTTCTTCAACACACATTTCAATGGTGACTGGCGGCGTAAGGGGGACGTCATCGTGTTATGTTATAACGATGCTG
Source organism: Jimgerdemannia lactiflua (assembly GCA_003951145.1). Lineage (NCBI taxonomy): Eukaryota > Fungi > Mucoromycota > Endogonomycetes > Endogonales > Endogonaceae > Jimgerdemannia > Jimgerdemannia lactiflua. The sequence continues at coordinate 8,325 of RQIL01017509.1, read as the reverse complement.
GTGAGGATTTAGCGCATATTGCATGAAATTGAGGTGCCGTTTTAGCATTCATATATATATAAAAACAAATCACCCGTGTTTGTTAATGAAGCAGTATAATTGCTATTGGGGGTTTTTATGGGTCTTTACCATCTCTCTATGACTTTATTGCAGCAAAAGATCTTCAACCTCTTTTTTATAGATTTTGTATAATTTTGATACTTTAACTCTCCGAATTGCCATTATTTCACGTTCTGTAAGATCTTGTAAAACTTTGTAAACAATTCGTGATCTACGGAACTGATTTCTGACATCTTCCAGAGGCCTGAGATTAGCCTCTAACCGATACTATTTTGTAACCTCTTTATGGCTTTTTGGTGTGGTGAATGTCCCCTCTTGGACATTTTGTTCAATTTACTTAATATGTCTCTCTATGCAATATTGAACTAGAAGTCTATAGAGATAGTGATCAATTTCATATCTATACCAGATGATAAAGTAGTTGAAGATTCTTAGTATAAAAGATTATAGAAAAATGAAATGAATCTGTTATATTTTAATGAAAATAAATTATTTCTATTTGACTGATTAATTCTTTTTAATCAGAAAGCTTTTATATTTATTCATTTATATACTTCTCTGCTAACTAATAAATACTACATAAGAATACTTAACTTGTACAAAAGTTCCAAATGTCAAAAGTCCATATACTACTATACAGTAAAATTATATATACAGAATACCCCTTTCTCCACTACTATACTGGTCACAGGGTCTAGCCAAGTCCCCTTCCCCTTATTCACAACCTCTCTATCTTAGTGTGGTTTGCTGTACTCATTGCAGGGCAGTGGGAGGAAGGTTAGCACTTTCCTGCACACACCCCAACGATAATACAAGAGAATGGAAGGCGAAAGCTTTTTTTTACGTATATCAGCGAAATTTCTCTCCGTCACAGCAGTGGCGATCTCATCATAGAAAGTACATGTGTGCTATTATTGTTCAGAGTTTATGTATGAAAAGTGAATCTACAAGAGCGGCCCAACTCTCTGAGATATTCTAAAAGTCGAACTGACCACGGAATGCATCCAAATTTCGTAGCTCGCACTCACTAGCCAAGTCTTCCCGGTTCATCCTGGCGAGAAAGATGTCCAAAAAAAAAAAAATTGGTTAATACGAAGCCAGCAAAAAGATCCCTATACATATTTTGTCATCCAATGCAATTACTACTAGAACCAAGATTCAAAGTAATTACTTACATGAACATCAGCATCTTCAGGTTATCCCATACATAGTCGCTCATTCCCCCAGGTACGCGTACGATTTTTTCCTTCCCCTGCGAGTCCATCATTTTGACCGCGTTTTGCGCGTCACCCTGTTGCAAAGCTAGCGCCCCGAGTAGATGCTCTGCGGCTTCCCGATGTTGGTTCAGGTTCATGCAGCTAATGGCCAAGTTGTATCTCGCGCGGACATAACTCGGATTGATCTCTAGTGCATTGTAGTAAGCTTCAATGGCGTTGACTGTATCGCGGGAATTGGCGAGGGTCGCGCCCATCTTGTTCCAGAGAAGGTAGTCCTGGATCGATTTTGATTGAAGACGGAAGGAGCTCGTGAGAACCCATGCCACCATATGGACACAAAGGACTATTAAAAACGCTTCTCACCTGCGGTCTGGATGCCAACGCCGATCTGAAGCAATCCACCGCCTTCTCATACTCTTCTGAAACATTGAACAATACTCCCAAGCCAACTTGCACGTCCGCATCCATCTCTTCTCCAGGGCTGCTCCTCGCCGCCTCCAAAAACAACCCCGTGATAAACCCATGCCGATCCGGGCCCACAATCTTCCCGCTCGCAGAGCGCCCTTCAATGATGTGTCTATATTTTGGATGATTAGACAACCACTGCTCTAACGAATCGTATGCATCCGCCCTGCAATTCTCGTTTGTGTAGCTCACAGCAAGGGCAAGCCACGCGTCCAACGTGCCCGGATCGATCTCGACCGCCTTGCATAAAGCGGCAATCGCAGCGCCATCACGCTCGTTCTCCTGCTGTCTTGCGCCCAAGTGATGCCACGCCTGCGCGTCCTGAGGATCGAGCTGAACTTGGGCTTCGAGCGCGAGAATCGAGTCCGCTAGTGACCGGTGCACGGATTGGCGAGCACTCACTGCGTCAGACAGGTAAGGGTTGTTGGGATGGAAATCATATGTACTATAAGCAACGTTATTGGCGCGGTAACCGAGCCCTTGCTCAGTACCAACACGATCCCAGTCTTTTTGGAGGTCATCCCAGGCGGTGTCCTGCTCGGTACGCAGCGAGGCTATGTTCTTCTTGTACGTCTCCATCCAATCCTCGAAGTCGTTCGTTTTGCGGAATGCGGCCTCCATCTCTGCCGTTGTCGCCTCGTCGTCCACATATTGCGCAGCCCAGTCTTGCGATGCTCCGTTGAACTGCCCCGCCCACTCGGAAGACAACATTCCGCTATCGGCGGCAGCTCTTGTTCCATCTCCTGATTGGAACTCGTCCGCCCAAGATACCCCCTTCCCTTTGTCTTGCTGGTGGGCGAAATCGGCCGCCCAGGACGGTTCGCTTCCCACCACCGTCTCCACCACCTTGTTACCCTCGATTACGACTTCGTTGTCCCTAAGCTTCCGCATCAACGACATGAACGCCGAATTCTTGAACTTGGGATTCGTCTCCGCCTCGACGGATTCAATAAGAAGGCCTGCCGTTTTCGATAGCGCTTCTTTTGGATCGCCAGCCGTTAAAGTTGCTTCTTGAACCTGGAATTCGGCCGCCCAAGATTCTTGCGTGGCAAATTCTTGTTCCCAGTTAACTTCTAAAAGGTTGTTTATCGGCGCATTCAATTTTTGGACGTGAAATCCCAAAGTAGCCTCGTGAATTTAATTCTTTGAACAAAATGTCGGCCATACCTTTCTTAGCCTGATCAAATGCTCGTTCAAATGCCTCGACTTCCTCCGGGTGTAGAACATCATTTGCCATGGCGTTGGTTTGCTCAAACTGTTTGAAATCCTGGGCCCAACCTTGCGATGCTGCTGTGTGATGAATTATTATTATTATTATTATACGTAGTGGGAAATCAGATATTGAAACATGAGTAGCAGCAAATAATGTTGTCAAGCTACTTTTCGATAAACACTATCCGGTCAGCCCTCATTTCCCCAACAATTTCCTCCATTAAATGTGTTGATATTAGTGTCCTACCTTGAGTCCGTACATTTTGGAAGACAGTCTCAAACTCCTCAAATCCCCTGGCATCCATTCCCATCGCAGGCTGGTGGTTCACGAAATCAGCAGCCCAGTCAGCCGCGGGACCGGAATGCTGCTGCGCATGTATCAATTCGAGCTCGCGAGACATGTCCTGAAGATCGTAAAAGCCTTGTGGGCCGGCGGCAGCGGCTTCTTCACGGAGGAAGTCATTGGCGAACTGCATGCGAGTGCGTGAGGGAAACTTAAAATGTTGACCGTGCAGGGTAATTTCCCAGCGAGTTGAAGAATTCATACCTGCGAGTCGTGAAATTCGGGGCCTTTGCCTTTGGATCTGAACCCACCCTGTTTACGTAAAATGTTCGGGTCAGAATGAGGTCATAAGTTCAGTGTCGCGTTGCAGTAGTGATGGAGTTTACCTTGGAGCTCTCGCCGCGTTGGTCGGATGCGAAGCGATCCTAGCACGGTGTAGAAAAGGTGTCAGCCAGGCTTGATAATCTGGGGTCTGGGGTTGAGAGTTGGGGTGAAGGGTATACCTGCTGCAAAGAGCGGTCCCTATTGAACTGCTTCATTAAGCCTGTGATTGGGTTTGCAGGGCCACAATCAGAGCCTCCCGAGACGATTTGCGAAAAGGACATGGCGAGTTGGTGTTGCGGGAGGACGGGGAAAGTAGTAGTCTCCGACACTTCGGGTCTGCCTTTTTGAAACCGATTTCGTCCGATCACGTGCCAAATATCTTTTCACATGTCACGCTTTTTTGGTACCAGTAGGTTGAATACTTTATTGCTTCCGCTTCTTTCGACCTACATCCTCCACCGGCGCAACAAATGCCTTCTCCCGCTCGGCTTGTCGCTTGAGCGTCGTTTCCGTTTGTTGTTGCTATATATCAACGAACCATGCAACGAATTGATTGGTTGTTGATCTCATCTTATCGGGAAAAAAATAATAATAAATCTCACTTCCGCTCACCTTTTTCTTCTCCATCTCTCTCGCCTGCTTCTGTGCCGGCTTGAGGAAGTACTCGCCGGATTCGAGCTGCAAATCGATCTTAGAGAGTTGCTGCGCAGGCGGGAATGGCGTATATTCTTTCTTGGCCGTGCCCTCCTTCTTGGGCTTCTTGTTGTTTTTGACATTCTTCTTCTTGAAATGCGGCAGGAATCGTTCCCAGGACTCTTCCGCTAATTTCGGGTCTTTGGCAAGCTCTCGTTTGATCATCAATTCCTATGGAGAAACATTGAACGAAGCCATTGAGGTTCGTATTAGTTTACTTTGCTATGCTGAAAAACTTATACGAAGGAATGTTAAAGTACCTTGATGTGATAAATGGGATGGACGTTCTTCATACAATCAATCACAATCTTTCGTATCTCTTTCAGACCTTTGTATGGCCCCATTGCCGATACTGTGTTGCCTTGCACCATCATATAGCATTTTGTGAGCAACTCGATGGCCTGTCACACAAAGATTATCCCCAGAAACTGTTAGGTCACTTGTTTTCAAGAAAAATAAAGGCTGGTCTCATTATTTCGCAGCACACAGAAACCAACCTTGAGCGTTGAACCATTTGGTCCGAGGAGCCGTTGCCGCCGCTTTACAAACCGCTCCTTGTTACGGATAATAATCCCAATTTTGATGATATCACACGCAATACCGTCTTCCATGATTTTAACGGCCTATGTTAAGTAGGACAATGTCAACAGTGCCGACGGTCAGCCAAAAATACAAGGAGAATTCAGCAGACTCTTAAGAAAGTGCATTGTGAGACAAAATTGTATTACCTGCGGGAATGGCACACTTCTCGCCAGCAATTTGATTAAATCCCTCGCCTTCAAGATCATGTACGGATCAAAAGTTTTGCGCGTCGTTTTTACTGTCATACTGCCTTCGACCAGGTCCAGAACACATGCTATGCCCTACGAAAAAGGAGGCAAAGCAACAATGGAAGTTTTTTAATATATATATGTATTAAAAATAATTAACTTGTTTGGCCCCAATCGGACGTTTACTTTCACAGAAGGTTTGTCCTTCAATAACACACCTGCTTCTCCAGTGCTTTGGTGACATGCGGCCATACTTCCTTGAGGTAATTTTCTCGATATTTCGGGAACAGAGTCGCGAAGGACGATTCCTCGGTGAAGGGATGCGGGTTGTATTCGGCCTTGAATTCCTCTATCTTCCAGTGGTCAATGTCATCTGTGTCCCATGCTGAGAATGACGAAAGGAAGCAAAACCGGTTAAGAATGTAAATGCATCATATACGAAACTAATAACAGCTAAACAACCTTGCTACATACGTTTGTCGCGCCTGTACTTTCCATTCTTTGCTTTACGCTGTGGTTTTACTTCCTGTGCCTCTGCTGCATGCAACAGTGCGGGTATAGAAAAGGCTTTGTTAGTCCGTTATTATTCACTTAACCAAGGCGAGATGTACATGCCAATGCTGATGGTTACCTTGGCCATTAGTCTGCTCTTCGGTATCGGACATGGTGGCTTCAACTCGTAAGGTGGTTGTGGAATAATAAAAATAAATATAATGTCGGCGTCACCGTCTTTGCTTTTGTGGCTTGCTACCCTCAAAAGTGGTCACGTCTAGATCGTATTCTGTCACTGATATGTAGTATATATGGTAGAGGAAACAGATAATAAAAAATGATACCAAATAGTAATAAAACAACACTTCTATAACTATCTGAAAAACCCTCTGCCCGATAATCCCCACAAGAACTGATGATCGGTGCTATGCTTGATTGTCAGAATAAGACCTTGTAGGACGCAAAGGTCTCGTAGGGGCAGAGGGGGGTGGTGTCTGTGAATGTCCTGGTGTTGCCGATCCGATCCTCGGCGCCAGCATCTCGCCACCAATTTGCTGCGTAACATGGGCGTCCAGCGCCTCGGCGGGTGGAAATTTGGAGAGGAATGCGTCCATCGATGTGGTTGATGATGGCAATGTCATCGTGCCGGTTCGGACCACAGGCGTCGTCAGCTCCCCAAAATTTTGTTGGTTGATCTTAGTGACAGGTACGGTTGGTGACACCGTGGTAGAAGAGGTGGTAGAAGAAGTGGTAGAAAGTTTGAATCGCACCGGTTTCGGTGGCGGGACGGGTTTATAGGGCTTTTGCTGCTGTGCGAGTGGTTGCTCCGGTTGTGGTTGCACGAGTGGCGGTTGTGATGAAATAGGGTATTGACGAGACTGGTATGTGTTAGGGGACATATCTTGGGCAGAATTTGACGACTTGGTCGAGGGCGGTGACATCGGTCGAGGAGAAGGTGCCCTATGATTTTGACTTTGCTGCGGCGATGGAATATTCGATGAGGAAGACAGGGTTGAGCTATTGCTCGCAAATGACCCCGCGCTACTTTGACGTGTAGGCGTAGGCTGAGGAGGCGAGACCTGGCCCAAAGACGGCTGCGGCTGAGATTGGAACTGCTGTGGTTGCCAAGGATTGGCATTAGAACCCCCGGAGTGGGTTCGAGTTAATTGATCGAACGTGTGATGATGGGCTGGAGTTAACGCAGAGGTGGACGCCCTCTTCGCATCAAAGTGAAAAAAGTTTGTGGTAAGTGATGTTGACGGCGTGCCAGATGGTGGTGATGTGGCCCTGCTCGGCTGTTGATCGGCCTGTAACGAGATCGCAGCGAAGGTGCCAGTCAGCGGCATCGCCGCTGAGGAGTCTGCAGACAAGTCAATGCTCAAACCGGAATTGTCTCCTGTCAAAAGCCGTTTTGGGGCCGAACCAGAGCTATTAAGACCGATGGTCGGTTGAGAAACGTCTGGAGGTGGTGGGCTGAAAATCTGTGATGGATTGGGCGGCAAATTGAACGATGTTGCAGCGAACGAGGTGCTGTTTCCTGTCACAAATCCGTTATTGTTGAATTCGTTTGAGTTGAGCAACGATGATTGGAAAGATGTGCTTTCATTCAACGAAAACAAATCGGCAGTCGGATTACTGCTAAATCCAGGTGCGTCGTTCGCAGGCCTGGATGGGTCAAAGGGATCGAAAGGGTCGAATTCGGAGATACTACTGTTCTGGAACGCTTGGCTTCCAGCCTCCCCCTTCTCCTGTCGGACAGGCCGACCACGTCGCATGGGAACAATATTGGGTAACGGTTGCGGTGGCGGCAGGGCGGTCTCAAAGATGACCGAAGGTAATTGTGGGGCCGATGGAGTATTGGAAACTAACGTATCAGGATATATCTGTTATAGAAGTTGGGGGATATGGAGAAAACGGTAATGCTGATGAAATCATAAGATTGTAACAAAAAAAGCCCCATATCATCACGGCCCATAAGGACCGCGATGATATTGATGATGGAACTCCAAGATACAGCGTCCCTGCTGCACTCATCGTCCCACCGAATGAAACAGACAACCGGGTAAGTCGGATCATCACGGGCATAAACTCACATTTCGAATTGGGCACTCAACCCCGCGCATTTTGCTGACAGTTTTCATGACCTGGTATATGTTTGGCCGATGGTTTGCGTCTTCCTTGAGCATAGAAGCGATAAGTCGCTGGATGTCATGAGAGAATGCTGGGTATTGCGGGATGGTGTATCTTGCGTTTAGAATAGCTAATTGGCCTTGCTCCTCAAACGGTGTCGTGTAGTAGCAAAGCTTATAGAGCAGCACACCCAGCGCCTAATAAGATTTGAAGTATCGTCGAAACAGGACGATGACGAGACGTTGATGAGTCATGGTTAGATGGAACATGAAAACAAATCGTAGTGCCTTCGTATTTATAATCTCCATTTTAGCATCAAACAAAATATCGACTCGTTTAGTCAAAGCCGTTTCGTGACTATTTATGTGCGGGTTTTGTCAACTCGCAAGAAAGAAACGAACCAAACTACCTTACCCAGATATCCGCCTTTTCATTGATGGCCCGCTTTAGGATTACATTCACCATTTCAGGCGCGCGGTACTGCATCGTTGTATACCGTTGTATATCTTCCTCAACCGCCTGGGTCTCTTGCAGCGACCGCGGCACATTGTTACCGGTCAAAGGAGTACAAGAGCCAAAGTCAGAGAGCTTATAACTGCCGTTGCCCGTGATTAGGATGTTCTCGACCTATTAATATCAAGAGGAGGAAGGAAGAAGGGAGAGTTTTTTTTTTTTTTTT
>RQIL01017498.1:0-10473 GCA_003951145.1 Jimgerdemannia lactiflua | reverse complement strand
CTGAAAAAGATTCCCTATCAGCAAGAAAGTCAAGCAGTGGAATGAGGACTTTGTCAAGAAAGGACACTGTGACTGTGAAAGGACCTTTGCCTATTACTGATATGAATATTAAAGTATTTACCTTAGTAAGAATATCTATAAAAGCCAAGTCAAGAGAAAAGATCCCACTCTACAAGAATCTTGAATTTTTTCTTAACCTGTCAAAAATGTAAAGAAATCAACCATAAAGAAGACTGCAAAGCAAAGAACAAGACTACCATCTGAGATCTATTATTGGAAATTCTGACTATTATCTATTGGTATTTTTGCCCATATTAAGATAATCAAGAAGTTAATCTTGCCTTCACTCTCATAGAAGCCCTGGACTCTCTTGGAAAGACTGGATTCAACTATACAGAGAATCTAAAGACTGGAGTATACTGGCTATTTTTTAAGTCAGATTATATAGAGTTCTCACCTCTAATGATAATAACTAGAACACTATTTCTCAAGACTCAACCAGTTATACAAGTCAAGCTTCTGTCATCTTGTGCACAACCTCCTCTTATACAAACTGAAGGATTAGTTGAATATGATCTCAGTCTTCTATACTAGGCAATGATCTGACTTAGAAGCACCAGGACCTTCAATCTCTAGATTGTACTTGCCATATCATCAGGACTCTACAAATAACTGGTATTAAGATTATCTTTGGCAGCCAAAATAATTATAGTGAAAGGAGAAGTTATTGATCAGAACTATCAAGGTTCTCTGAAGGTCATTATCTACAACAATAGTAGAAACCACTAATCCTTCAACTCCTTGGAGGCCTTCTGCCAAATTCTATTCATTAAGACAATATAGCTTTCAGGAGGTGAAGAATCTGGACAGCATAAAGAGAGGACAAGGAGACTTTGGAAGCACTAATGGAGGTCTTCTAGTGTCACTTATTAAAGTTCACTTAGTAAGAGTAGTCTATTTCCAACCAATGAAACCATATATTTGCTACTCTATCTGAGCAAGAAAAAATATCATTTTGCAACCTTATCAACAAAAGAGCCTTAATGTGTATCTACCAGTTGAAGCCAGCAATCTAATCTTTGAACCATCATTAGAGCTTAAAGAAAAGTATCCCCTCCTCTTATCTGAAGAATAAATTCATGACCAGATATTACCAATACACATCTTCATCAAGAATCTGGACTTTGAAATAGTGATAATCTCTAAAAAAACAATACTGAAATATTTCAAACCACTGATAGATATCTATGAGGAGGAAGTTTTTAAGTTTTTGGAAAACAGCAAGTCCTCTCTGGTGTGACAGATGGTATTAGGGAGAAAGACTTAGCAATCAAAGCTATTAAAATCAAGGCAACTTTAAACAAGGGCCAGCAACAATAGGTATAGGAGTTGATGGTAGAATATAAAGATATATTTACTATCATATATGATAACTTTCCATCATACCAATATAGAGAACATATAATACATATAGGAGATGCAAATCCTATCTGCCAATGCCTCTACCAGATATTAGTACTCCCAAATGAATCAAATTAATTTGAATCAAATCAAATTGAGAGTTATTTGAATTAAATCAAATTGGGAATTTTTCAATTCAAATGAAGTTCTAATCAAATCAAATTTGAATTAAATTGAGAGTTTGAATTGAATTTCAAATTGAATCAGACCTTTGATTTAATTTGAATCAAATTGAATCAGACCTTTGATTTGATTTGAATCAAATTGAATCAGACCTTTGATTTGATTTATTGGGAACTACCAGATACCACACCACTTGATTGAGTTAAATTATAAAATATAGAAGAAATGCTATAAAACAGAGTTATCAGACCCTCATCAAGCCCTTGGGCTTTACCAGTAATCATCATGTCAAAGAAAGAAGGATGGATATTCATTGTGGATTTTAGAAAGTTTAACAAAATCACTACTGAAGATACTTACTTACTGCTAAGAATAGATGATCTCCTCAACACTCTTGGAAAAGCCACATACATAACTACTACTGATCAGTTCTAAGGATTTCAAATAATATCCATTATTAAGGATGATGTCTGTAAGACAGCCTTTATTACTAGACAAAGACAGTATAAATATCTATAAATGCCATTCAGACTCTGCATGTATCTGTCTCATTTCAATGAATAATGAAACATATCTACTAGAACCCTATTAGAAGAAATATACTAGTATATATAAATGATGCAATCATCTACTTCAAGACATTTGAGCAACATTTGCAAGATCTCTGTAAAGTATTTGATACTAGCCAAAACTCAGGACTCAGACTCAATGCTAAGAAATACTTCTTAGAAAAATACCAGATTGAATATCTAAGATATATTATCTCAGCTCAAGGTATACATATCAACCCTTATAAGGTATAAAAAGTCAAGAACTATCCAACCCTAATCTCAGCAAAGAAGACACTATTTTTTCTCAAATTAGTATCTTATTACTGATAATTCATCTCATGATTTTTAGATAAGACAGCACCACTATGTGATATCTCTAAGAAAAACCAACAATTCTACTAAAAGAAAATCCAATAGAAGTCATTTGATCTACTCAAGAAGGTTCTCACTAAAGCCCCTGTTTTGGTATAATCAAACTTTGACAAATCATTTATCCTAGCAACTGATATCTCAGCCCTTGGACTTGGATCAATTCTCTTCCAGCAAGATGACCAGAAGAGAGAGTATATTATCAAATATGCTAGTAAGGCTACAAAAAAAACACAAGCAAACTATGGAGCCACTAAGGGGAGTGCCTAGCAGTAGTATGGACAGTAGATCACTTCTGATACTACTTCTTGGAAAAGAGATTTACCCTCATCACAGACCATCAAGCCCTCTAATGATTGTTCAACAAACCAGAGCCCTTAGGAATCTTTGTCAGATAGATTATATCTCTATAAGAATATCAATTCGCTATTGTCTATAAGAAAGATAACAAGACCTCTAATGTTAATACTTTATTAAGAATTCCATAAATTCAATAAGAAGGAAAGGAGCCCTCATGAGAGAAGACTGCTTTCTACTCACTCAAATGAACCAAGAACTGTACCTCACTCTCACCTGAAGCCTGTACTATAAGAGCTTCAAGAAAGGAATTCAGCTAGCTCACAAGCTATTTATTCAGAAGAACTTCAAGAAATTTCAAGAATATGATAGTGAACTTTGGAGAGTAGAAGTAGATTGATACACCTGAGTTCCAAGAGAAGATGAAATATCAAAGATACAACCATGATCAAAATGTATAATGAGGAATTGGTACCACTATTGCAAGAATCAAGAAGTAATACTAGTAGTCTAAAATGAGGAAACAAATTTCAATATACATTCAACAATGTGACACCTGTCAAAGATACTAACAAAAGCCAATCAACAAAGTACCACTAATACCAATTCCCACATCAGCAGAAGTCTTTCAAAGACTAAGAATTGATATTATTAGACCTCTATTAGTAACTTGCTAAGAAAGATATTATATTCTTATCATTAAAGACCATCTGATAAAATGGTTTGAAGTCTTTGCCATTGAGAATACTGATGCCCAAATAGTCATTAGAATTCTGTAAGATGAAATTTTCAGCTATTATAGTATTCCTAAAGAAATTATCAGAGACTAAGACCAAGAATTTTTCAACAAAGCCATAAAGACCTTTATGAGTAACTTCAAGATCAAGCTGTGCCCAACAACAGCTTGCTACTAACAGACAAATGGACTTACTGAGCAAATGAACCAGACTATCAAACAAGGTCTCAGTAGAATAAGAGATTAACTAAACTAGGATTCTACCTTCTGGCAATTTATTTAGCATCTATACTTCAATGATAACTACTACCTAACAGATCTCTTTTATCTGGTATATGGCCAAGAAGTACAAGACCCTGCTGAATCAGTCCAGCTGGATTTGAAAAAATTAGTTACTGAAGAGATCACCTGGTTATATAAAGCATGCCAGCAAGTATGAGCATTTATTACTAAGGCATAAGAATGACAAAAGAAGTACTATGACCATAAAGCCAACCTTGGACCCCTGCTCATTGGAAAATAAGTCTTAGTATACTATACTATAATAGAAGGAAACTAGAGTGCCAAACTCATACTGAAATAGAAAGAACCTTATCAATACATCAAGTATTTATAAACCATACCTATTAGCTTAAGACCCTGAATGGATTTATACTTAAGACCAAAATACACTACAATCATATAAGACTCTACTACTCTGTGGAAGCTAAATATATTTGAATAACTCTGTTCACCCCATCTGTGTCATCTCTGCTAAAGAATGATGGATGCTTCATTTGGAACTCAAGAAATCGATGATATTGAAGCCATTCTCAAGCCCATCCATATGACAGATGTCACTACTAGAAATTGTCTCAGATTATAGGAAAAACTATTTTCAAGAGATTTAAACCCCAAGCCATAACATTGAGAGCCCTCACTCTAGATAAGAATGATCAGTCCTCATAAATGTGCCAGTATTCCATTTGTCTCTAGAGTTAAGATCACTCAATCTTGTACAACCATCAATGCTAAGGATGGCTTTAATTTTGCAAGAAGCAATATGATATACTGTGATATACATTACCTTCTTCCACTACTATTCATGATATACACACTTTTACATACACTTTTTGAGCAGTTTATTGGAAAAAGCAACTAGAAAAATGGCAGTAATTCAACCTCCCAGTTGATATACTGGATCTGGAACTGGTATGGTATCCAAGTGGCAGCAAGAGAAAGAAGGGTATGGACTGGGGATGGGGTCTCTCAGGAAGGTGACTGGTAGGAGTGGAGGGGAAGGAGGACATGAAGCTGAAGATGAGGGAGCAATAAGGGTCCAGTGAGCTTTGCAGTGGCTATAAAGAAAGGAGCTGAAGGTGGTGACAAGGATGGATGGCAGCAAGTTGGAGGGGTGAGGGAGAAATCAAGTGGCAGTAGGGGAGCTAGGCAAGGTGTCAGGGGGCATGAGACCAGAGAAGATGGGCTAGCAGAGAGAGCATGACTACTGATATAGTGGGACTGGGAATTAGGAAAAAAAAAGGAGATGTGACTGCTGATTGAACCAAGGAGATAGCTGAGAGGTCAAGGGTAATGTACAAGGGGGACCTGGCTGATGGTGTAACAGGCCTAGTGGTGGCATCATTACTCAAGAAATCTATTTTGGAATTCGCCATCATACTGAGCTTTCAGGGTCTGGCAGTGATAGCTAGAATGATGTTGGCACTCTTGGGTAAGCAGCTGAGTGATGTAGCATTGGTGAAGTTTTTGAAGAGTCTGGAAGGAGTTGAAGTTGGGTTCATCAAGAAGGAGTATGTAGTGGCAGCAGTGGCCAAGAGGATGCAAGTGGGAGAGATCATGGTCCCAATAGCACAGTGCCTTCAATGGGACCCCCAGGTAGTACACCTGGTAGTTAAGGGAGTTCCCACAGTTTTGGTGGAGGAGACAAAGTACAGGGTTAGAAGGGTGATAAGGGAGTATAGTGAAGTTATTGATATTGGCTTTCAGCTTTATGAGGGGACCTCCTTCAGGACTGGGGATGTGGAAGTGTGCCTGAGAGTAGCAGAGAAGGAGGCAACATGGAAAGAAAGTGACTGGCCTAGAATGATGAAGTGGGAGCCCTTCAAGTGCAAGGTATCTGGGGTCAAGAGTACTGAGGAGGAGGAGGAGGAAGACTTGCTGACAGTACTCTGGGAGCTGGATGGAACAGTCAAGTGGAGGGAGAGAGCATGGCATGCCTTTGAGAAGGCTACAATGATAGTTGAAGTCAACAGAAAGAAAATCTGAGTGGACAAGGAGATTTGGAAGAGGGCTCAGGGGAGGAAGCAACAGCAGGAGCTCCTTGCAGGGCTCACAGCTGGTAACACGAGTGAAGGGCATGGTGAAGGGATGATAGTGTATAACAGGCAGAAGGGGTCAGGGGGCTTGCAGGCTTCTGAGTATGCTCCCCAGAGGAGGCTGCCAGTAGAGATAGAGGAGTCCTTCTTAGAGAACTGGGTGCTGGGGTGAGAGGCCAGTAAGAGCAAGGAAGTCAAGATGCTAAAAGATACCAGTGGAGCCTCTGGAGCTGTGGTGGTGGATGTTGAGGATATTATGATAAAGAGTGCAAAGAATGTTAGATTTGGAGTCCCGGATATCTCTCAGAGGGGAAAGATAGTTGGGATAATGAAGAAGTTCTGGTGGATATATCTGATGAGAAGTGGGATTAGTCAGCCAGTGCTGGGGTGAGTTGCATGCAAGAGGGAGGAAAAAGGTCAGCAACTCCTGGAGGGGAGCATATGAGAGAGGGGCCTTGGATGTGCAGGATGGTGATGGAATTGGCAGATGAGGAGTTGGGGGATGTGGACTTCTGGCTGATGAGTGAGAAGGCCTGGAGTGATATCTTATATGGGGTTGAAGTGGCAGGGAAGCTAATGGCAGAATGCTTGGCAAGGCTATTGGAGAATGAGGGGTATGATGTGGATATAGTTCAGAAGGCAGAGCTGAGGGAGGTGGTGAAGAGGATAGTTATCAATGGATGGAATATCTAAAATGGGGCAGAACTGTGGGAGACTGCATGTGAGGACTACCACACAATGATGGAAGAGAAGGACACAGTGGCAGTACAGGAGATCTTGGTAGAGTTAGAGGCTAGGGAGGAAGTTGAGCTGGAGGCTGAGAGGGAGTTGGATCTGTTGAGGATAGACCAGGATATGGAGATCTAGAGCAGAACTTCAACCCAAAATTATTCAATATAAATAGTACAACCAATATTTTTTCACTGAATGTCAATGGGCTGAGGGGATCAGGAAGGCATCGAAATATTTTTGCATAGCTAAAGGATTTGGAAGTGGATGTTTTTCTACTTCAGGATGTGAGGTGAAGATGAGGTGGACAAGTTGAACTGGTCAAGAGAATGGGGAGAGGTAGCCAAATAGTGTAGAAATGTTGGAATTCTGATAAAAAAGAGCAAAGAGGAATTGAGGAATATTGGGGGTTGGGGAGATTGCTTGCTATAGGAGATATGGGTGAGGCCAGGTTGGGAGCCAGTAGTGGTGGGCTCTTGCTATTGTCTGGAAGAAAGAGGATTGAGAGTAGCTTGGATAGAGGAGTTGTTGGAAAGTGGAACTTTGGTGGAGGCTGGAGTCGATATACTTGGAGGAGACTTCAATATAATTAGGGATGCTGCTGTGGATTGCTCTGATAGTGGGATAGCTGAGACTGGTAAAAGTGGGGGGCTGGACAGATGGTAGGAGATGGAGAGACTGAGTGCCTTAGGAGATGCAGGACACCAGAAGTGGGGAATTGGGCAGTATTTACCCATTGGGTGCATGGACTGGGAACATAGATTGACTGGATTCTTACAGCTGACTGTTGGAGGACAGATATTTGGAAGGAACTGGAGGTGATGTGGTGCCCCTGGTCTGACCACTGGGGGGTAGTGGGGCAGGGAACATTTGGGGGGAGTGGGGATGGGCCTGGACATTGGCGACTTAACTGTGCCTTGTTGAAAGACAAGAGGGTTTGGGAACAATGGAGGGAAGAGGTGGCAGATAATATTGTATGTTAGAGGAGAGAAGGGGAATCAATGGCTGAAGTTAAAGGCTGCTGCTCAGATATTTTGGGGAGAGGTGGGGAGAGTAAAGGGGAGACTTAGAAGAAAGCAGATGTCAGAAGTCTCATGCCAACTGGAGAGCCTCATGTTGGAGTCTGCTGGTGGCCATGAGTGTGCTGAGTGAAGAATGGAGAACAGAGAGAGTGAAGATGGAAATTGTAGAGTTGAAGGCTGCCTTAAGAGAGGAAGAGAAGCTCTAGGTTCAAGGAATGGTGGCAAGACTGAGGTGGCAGGAGCTGGAGGAAGGAGAAAGGCCCATGAGTATCTTACCAGACTTTTAAAAGTACACAAGGTGTGGCAGAGGTGGGAAGGAATTATAGGAGAAGATGGAGAAATGGTGACAGGGGTGCAAGGTATCCTGGGTTCTTTTCAGAGGAGATGGGGAAACCTGTGGAGTGAGGAGGAAGGAGGGGAAGATGGAAGGACTATAGAAGGTTTCTTGGAGGAGTGGACCCTGCTGGTGGCCAAGGGGTTGGGGGATCTGACCCACCCTATCCAGGAAGAAGAAATTGTGAGAGTGCTGTTGGCTACAAAGAATGAGACAGCACTGGGGGAGGATGGTCTGCAATGGGATTTCTGGAAGAAAATGGTGGACATTGAAGGGGTGCTTAGAGAGACAAAGGAGATGTGTAGAGCTGTAATTGACTCAGGAAAATGGCTAGGGGGACAGGAGTTAGGATTAGTGGCACTCCTTTATAAGAATAAGGGGCTGAGAGAGGACTGGAAGAACTGGAGACCTATTATGCTCTTGGATATGGATAGAAAGTTGATATCAAAGATATTGGTAGCATGTTTACAGGCAGTGGCATAGCAAGTTCTGGAGGAGGAACAGTGTGGCTTTGTCAGCAGAAGACTAATCAGAGATGGCACAGCATGGATACATGGTATCATTGAGGGGGTGAAAGCTGCAGGGGTAGATGGAAGGCTGGTCTTCTTGAATCAAGAGAAGGCATATGACAGGGTGCACTGGGTGTGGTTGGAGAAGGTCTTAGCAAGAATTAGAATCCCAGAGAGGCTGGAGTGGGCCATTGTGCAGATGCTAGAGAGAAGCAAGGCAGCCATAATAGTGAATAGTCATCAAGGAGTTCCAGGAGAGGAGTGCTGCAAGGGGACCCTCTGTCCCTTATTCTGTATGTGCTGTTACTGGAACTACTGCTGGATAGGATTAAGAGGCGGATTGGAGGATTGACAGAGCTAGGGGTGACCTGGAAGGTGGGTGCATTTGTAGATGATATGGTGGTTGGTCTGGGATCTGTCCAAGATATAGGGGAGATCAAGGAGGCAGTTGGCTAGTATGAAAGATGTTCTGGCCAGAAGCTCAACTGGCACAAGTGTGAGACAATAGTGCTTGGAGAGAGAATAATTGGTGGCAATATTATTGGCTTTGTGGTGCCAGTGGGAGAGGCAGTCAGATACTTGGGCATCTTCCTCTCCATATATGGGTCAGTGCTGCCGAAAGCCTGGTGGGAGGGGAGGGTGCAAGCTTGGGGGTACTCCCTAAAGAGCTGGGGGGGGCACTATATCTCCCTAGTAGGATGGGTGATAATTCTGATGTCTACTGGACACCAAAGCTATGGTACCTGGCATACTATTTGGACTTTCCAGCTTGGGTGGTGAAGTGACTAATTAAGCTGGCACAGGATTGGATCTGGGCTGGGAGGTAAAGTCAGATTAGCTGGGAGATTCTCACCCTACCTGTGGAGCATGGTGGCCTTGGACTGGTGGACTTTCCCAAGAAGCTCCATTGCTTGCATGCATGGTGGCTCCAAGGAGCAGCTGTGTTGCATGGGAGAGGGTGGGTTCCCCTGATGCAAAAGGTGTGGGAAGCAAGGTATGCCCCCTGGGGGTCATCTGGAGACTTATTAGAGGTGGTTAGATGTGGTGGCAGTTGGAGACTTAGGTATAGAGATTTCTGGTAGAGAGTGATTGAAGGGGGACATAGGATTGGTCTTCAATGGGAGGGGAATGTTGCAGAGGAACACTGGGGACCAGGGATGTGGCAGTGATACAAGCTGGTGCTGGGAGGGTTGTCGGTAATAGACTCCTGTCTTAGAGAAGGAGTGGAGAGCTAACAGGGCTTTGGCCTGGATCTCTGGCCAGTAGGGTGGTAGGACATTGGTATTGGTGAGGAGTGGAATTGGTCAGATCTATGGGCTTGGGGGGCAGAGGTGAAGAAGTGGATCCCTCCAAAGTTCTGGGTGATATGGTGGAGGGTGGTGAGGCAAAATGTGATGCTGAACTATAGGACTGGACATTTGGTGGCTGGAGGAGCCTTTGAGTGTGAGGAGTGCATGGAGGTTGGGCAGATAGGAGGAGTAGTACAGACTCCTGAGCTTTGGCTAGGAGAGTGTAAGGTGTTGGTGGATTTTTGGCAAGAGGTAGAGAAGTATCTAAGAGGTATAAATAGGGAGCATAGATAAGGAAGGTGGGATGTACTTCAGGCAAGGGTGTTTGGAGTGGTTGGAAATGAGTGGCTCACCCTGGGGTGGATCATTGCAATGTGGATAGAAATGGCAGATCATTGGCTAGCAGTTTTTGAGGAGAGGAGGAAGTTGACTCTGGAAGAAAAAATGGTACAGTGGTGTTGGTTGTTGAAAGATATGTTGACAGGTTGGCAGAGGAGATGGGGCTCAGGAGAGGGGCACTATAGAAAGCTGGTAAAAGTCATATGTAACAAGAGTGAGGGTTGAGTGCAGGTGATTAGCAATGAGGTAGTGTTTGAGAGAGTGGGAGTAGGGGAGAGATTGAGTTTAAGAGTAGGATAGAGAGGAGAGGGCTGGGGCTACTGATGTGGTATAAGGACAAATGGAATATATAGACAAGGGTTCAAGTAATAAATGAGGCTATGGCCTATAGAGAAAAAA
>RQIL01017487.1:0-10474 GCA_003951145.1 Jimgerdemannia lactiflua | reverse complement strand
GCTTGGCACCAAGAAAGGATTTCTAATCAATCAGAAGGTACTGGAAGGTTATGGAAAGTACTAGAAAGACAAAAAAAAAGAAGTAAACTATACTAAAATATTACAGGGGCAGAAAACCAGTACACCTATTGGGGCTGTAGAGCTTGGGAAAATGGTAGTGGAAAGAGAGTTCCCCCCTTTTGTAATATTTCCACTTCACTCAACCAGTATCTTCCAAAGTACTTGGCCTTTTCACTTTCTTTCATCTATCAAGCCCATCACTCTGGCCAGCTATAGCAGACCCTCTATCTGAACAATTGACCTTTATATCTCTCACTATTGTAACATACCTTGCTCAATAGAGGCAAATTACAAGGTTGGGTGGCTGTGTAGATTGGCTTGAGCCCCCAGTTACTTTGTCAAAAGCATCAAAATATTCAGGTTTAGAGGTCTGGTATAGATGTTGGTGCTGATACTGGTGTTTAGTGGTATAATATTCAATAGCTGGAGATTTCTGTGAGCGATATGAGTGATTTCCTAATTTGGCAGCATTCTTGAGTAGCGGTTGATTGGTATGGCGATCCCTTGTGAGCGGATTTCCTCTTTGGGCAATGATCAATAGGCAATTTCATGTGGTACGGGCAATCCTGTGTACAGCGAATTTGGTGGATTTCTGTTGTGGAATTTTGGAGAAATAGGAGCAGAGCTCTTTATTGATCACTCAAGTAATGCGCTTTTATGCATTTTTGGATGATGTCACCCCAACGCCACTGTGCCACAAATTATCTATATAGAGTGCTATATTGAGTTATAACCCATAATCTCAATACTCCCGCTCAACGAGATAAAGAATGCAAATGCAAACAAAACTAATCAATCTCCAGCTAAGCTAAACAAAACATTACCAATGGGATGCTATCTAGATGACTGAAAAAGTCAAAATTCCCTGCTTATAAGTATAAAAATAGATAAGAGAAGTAGTGAAAAATGGATATCCTGAGCAATGTTATAGGTTCCCATCACAAATATTTGCTTTAACACTCATTCTACCTGTCGTTTCACCGTAATATTTATTTTTACCCATAGTTAGCCATTATTTGCTCGTCGCTCGTCGTTATACCCATTCCTTGCACACAAAAATCGAACTTTGCCTTTAGAAGGGCCTTTGTCAGTGAATCTGCTGCCATTTGCTCCATAGGGATGTATAACAGGCATATAGCCTCATTTTCAATACATTCTCATATATAATGGTGCTGTATATCAATATGCTTGGTCCTTGCATGATGTATAGGGTTCTTTGCCAAAGCAATAGTGGATTGGTTGTTCTGTCATATAGTCGTAGATTCTTGAAGAAATCCCAGATCCTTTAGCAGTTCATGAAGCCAGATAGCCTCCTTCATCATTGTTGATAATGCTAGATATTCCACTTGCATAGATGATGTTGCTACTGATGATTGCTTATGAGTTTGCTACGAGATGGCTCCACCATCATCAAGATAGAAGAAGTATCCTGTTGTAGACCTTCTGTCATCCAAGTTCCCAGCCCAATTAGCATCACACGCACCAGAAAGCTGTAACAGTACTCCCGCTTAATCTTTTAACTCCTTTATCACCCAAATTGAGCATATAACTCTTTGTACCTTTAATATATCTGAATATGCACTTGATTGCCATCCAATGCAAGTCATCGTAGCATGATGCGTATTGCGCCACCTTGTTGATTGTGTACGATAGGTCAGGTCTTGTCCTAAGCATTAGATACATAAGGGATCCTACTACTTGTCGATAGGGAATATCGTTGTTGTCGGGTATATCAGACTTCTTTAATTTCACAGACATCTCCATCAGTGTTCCGACTGGCTTGCACTTGCTCATACCGAATCACTTGAGTATTGTCTGAATGTAGGCTTTTTGGCTTAGGTGTATAGTGCATGCACTCCTGTCATATATGATGGATATCCCCAAAAGGAAAGATACATCACCCAAATCTGTCATCTTGAACTTCTTGTGTAGTGCCGCCTTTACTTCATTGATCTCACTTATCATCCCAACCAGAATGATATTATCGACCCAAATTCCCAGGTACACTATTCCTGAGGATATATAATGAGTGTATATGCATGGATCCACCTTGCATCATTTGAATCTGTTTTCTTCTATGAGGTAATCATCAATCTTTCGATTCCATAGCCTCGCTGCTTGTTTTATGCCATAGAGACCTTTGCATAATCAGCATACTAACTCCTTTCTATTATTGTAGAGTTCATATCCTTGTGGTTGATGGACATATAGTTCTGTATCCATGTCTTCATTTAGAAAGGCTGTCTTAATGTCCATTTGATGTATCTCGTAATTGAACTTGGCTCTGATCGCAAGTAGCATCCTAAGCGAAGTAAGCTTGAATACCAGAGAAAACGCCTTGTCGTAGTCGATTCCAAAGTCTTGTGAATACTCCTTTGCCATGAATCGGGCCTTGTATCATTCTATACCGCCATTGCTATTGTGCTTGATCTTATATACTCATCGGGATTCTATGGCTTGTCGATTTGCCGGAAGAGAGACTAAGTCCCACATGTCATTCTTAATGAGTGAGCCATACTCCTCATCCATAGCCTTTTTCCACTTCTTTTTATCATTCGAATGAATGGCTTCATCGTAATGTGCCAGTTCACCAGTCATTGCTATGTAAGCACATTTGCAGGTGTAGTTCACGTGATGTTGTTTGTAACGAGATGACTTAGATGGGTCCTAGTAATTTCCCAGATCCGCTTGGACTTCGTCATCCATCCCAGATTTGTGCTTTTTCTTACCCTTCAGAGAGACATCATCTACTTTGTTATCTGTGATCTCTATAATTCTCAGTTCAAGAAGTCTTATAGGTACTTGTGCTATTGATCTCATAGGCATAGGTTGTGTTGCTGTTGCCATTGCCGGGATCCCAATCATTGGTGTAGTTACATTCACCATTGGCATAGTTCCACTTGCCATTGGATTGATTACAGGTATGGGAATTTCCACGCGAATTTCCTTTGCTTTCTCTTTGAACTGAACGTCACGAGAGATGACTATACTGCCCTTTTGTGTGTTCCACAACCTATATGCTGATCTGTCATATCCAAGGAATATATGCTTATCTGCCTTAGGCTCGAATTTTCCTCTATTTCCACCTTTATCCAATACATAGGCCTCACTTCCAAATGTCCATAAGTGTGAGACATCAGGCTTGGATCCGCTCCACAGTTCTTCAGGTATGAGATTGTCATCCTTAGACTGTACATCACTTTCTTTGCTTAAGGCTCGAGAAATGCATCAACTGCATATGTACACTGCCATATTCAATGCTTCAGCCCAGAAAGATTGCAGCAAACCAGCTGCATTCATCATCATTCGGGCCATCTCGATGATCATTTGATTGAACCATTCTGCCATGCCATTTTGTTGTGGAGTATAGAGAGCCGTTCTAGTATGTCGTATTCTATGCTCTTTTAAGAAATGTCTGAAGGACTTGTTTATATATTCTGTCCTGTTATCCGAGCATAGTATCCCTATCTGACATTTCGTATCATTCTCCACGCTCACCTTGAATTCTTTGAATTTCTCGAATGCTTCGCTCTTTGCTGAGAGGAAGTATACATGGGTCTTATGAGTGTAGTCATCTATAAAAGTAATGAAATACTTCTTCTTGGAAGGTGATGATGTACGTATGAGACTGCAGATGTCTGTATGTATAAGGTTGAGTATACCATTTGCTTGCTTCATCTGTTCCTGAAAAGACTTCTGAGAGGCCTTGTTCACTGCGCAGTCATCACAAAAGAAGTTCGGACATGTACAGTTCGGCAATCCTTTCACCAAGCTATTCCTCATCATCCATTCTAAGCTTTTTTGGTCGATGTGTCCTAACCATTCATGCCATATATGCCAGGTGTCGTTTGTCATTGCAGAATGTGCCAATATACCATTCGGCATGCCATTGATTGCATAAAGATTTCCTCTTTTCGACGCATACATTAATTTCTTATTGTTCTTTAGATCAATTACCATTACTCTGTTCGGGTGTATGTTTACTCCTTTGTCTTCTCAGGCCATCATTCGTCCTATTGAGAAGAGATTTTTACCTATATCTAGAGTATATAGTACATCCACAAAGGTGCCTGAGAGTTCTTTGACCTTTCCGTGCAGGTGTATACCAACATTTCCTTTGCTCTGAGTGTAGATCACATTGTTGTCACCTAGTTTGATAGGCATGGGATGCTTGAACTTCTCATATGTAGAGAACCATTCATGGTGTGCCATCATATGTTGCATTGTGCTGGAGTCCATGAGCCAAACTTCTTCACTGCACATGTTAGTGCTCGTGTTTATGTTTGCATGTTGGCAGCTCTCTGCCTCTATGAAGAACATCTCATTGCCGCTCTGATTGTTAGTGTCCATGACATTCACCTGACCACATTGGTCTCCCTTTTCTTTCTTCTTTAGATTGCAGTCTTGGAGGCGATGTCTGGGCTTATCAAAGTAGAAACACTTACCGCCGAATTTGGCATATTGACCATCTTGTTGTCCGTCGCATTGACCTTGTCCTTTGCTTGGCTTTCCTTTACCTTGACCACGTGTGCCATAGAACACTTTCTTGTTGTAGTCTTCATTTGTGCTGTTATTCTGCCTCGATTCATCATTTAATAGGCTCGTGACGATGTGCTTGTAGTCTGAAAGCTTATTGGATTCCCACATAGTGGATACAACCACATTATACATGTCTGGAAGGCCTCATATAAGGGCCAGAACCTTGTCTTCCTCTCTGATGAGGTCTGTCAGTATAGAAAGAGAATTCACCTGATTTGTCAGATCATTGACACGGTTGGCATACTCTTGAATGGTCTCCTTGGGCTTCTTCCGTAGATTGAATAATTGTCTCTTCAGGTGGAATCTGTTGGATGCGGATGCTTGTTGATGATGATTGCGTAAGGTCTCCCAGGCTTCATTCGCTGTCATAGCATTCATAACAAGTTTCATTTGCTCATTTGATAGAGTGAATGTGATCTCCCTCAATGCCTTGCAATCCTTCGCTGGGTCATATCTCGTTACTTGTACCTGTGGCTTCCAATAGTTCTCTAGACCACATTTCTCCAAGAGATTCCTCATGTGGTATGCCCATATGGCATAATTCTTACTGTCAAAGACAGGAATCATCCTTCTTGTTGTCGTAGCTGCCACAGGAGCAATCACCAGGGCACTAACCAGAGGGACTATAGTACCCATGCCGGTACCTGCTCTACTTGTGTTACTTGCCAGGCTTGGTGCCACAGCACTTGAGCTTGGGCTTCCTGGGTTTGACATCTTCATATATTGTAGTGTAGCGTATACTAAAGAGGTATATATATTATCCACTAACCGGGGCTCATAATCTTTGTTGTGGAATTTTGGAGAAATAGGAGCAGAGCTCTTTATTGATCACTCAAGTAACATACTTTTATGCATTTGTGGATGATGTCACCCCAATGCCACTGTGCCACAAATTATCTATATCGAGTGCTATATCGAGCTGCAACCTATAATCTCAACAATTTCCTTATGAGCTCTCTGGGAACTGGCGATCAGTTTCCTTGTAACAGGTGATTGGATTTCCTTATGCATGCGGGTTCTGGATGCAGTCTTCTTGAACGATGTGGTTAAGTGGTCAAGGCAGGTGGAATGAGGTGGATTCTGTGAAGTGCGGCAGATCAGCAGATAAATGTAGAATAATGTGGGTCAGCGATATGTGGCAGATCAGTGGATTTAATCTGGCAGACTTAAACAGTGCAGACGAGCGATGCAGATCGACAGAATGCGGCAGATTGGCAGATATTGACTTGAATGCAGATTTACTTGAAAATGGCGGACTTCTTAAATGGCCAACTTGAACAATGCAGATTAATAGTATGTGGCAGATCAGCAGACTTCTCTTGACAAACTTCTTTATATCAGAAAGTGGACTGGAGTGGAAATGAGGTTCTAAGCTCACAATCTCCTAGAAGAGGCTCTAGAGTGGGCATTTCTCCTAAGTGTTACAATCCAATCTTTAGGATCAAGTGGCTTTTGGCAGGCATATCCCTCAAAGTGTTGAAGGCAGACTTGTCTTTTGCTTTCTGGTTTTAATTTCGGACTGAGGTTTATTCACTCTTATCTCTGGGGTATTTTATACATTATGATTGCTATCTGGGCTAATTATAGAGTGCTATTTATGTCAGGTATTTCTGTTCTGGTACAAGTATTTAGGTGCTGTATAGTGTACAGGTGCTGTACAGTGAACAGGTGCTGTACAGTGTACAGGTTCTATACAGTGTACAGGTTCTGTACAGGTAAATATCCTCTTTTGGTATGTCTAGCTATTTATACAAGTTGGTGCAGTAAAGCAGTCTTGGTTGCTTAGTGTACTCAATATGGTATATGGCTAAGTGGCAATTTCAAATGGTATAATTTCCATGGCCTACTACATCAGCCCCCACTAAAGGATGGTCTGTCCCAGACCATCCTTTAGTCATCATTCCAATAACCATAGGCATCTTCAGCATCAATACCTTCACCATTATCTTCGTCTGTGTTTGGGTCACTCCATTTTATGGGTTCTTCTTCTTCCTCTGGGAACAGTATTTTGACATGGTGGATAATGCTCTGGTAAGTGGCTGGGTTCATTTTCTGGATATCATACAAGGAGAACTGAGCTTGTATCAGGGCAGTGATGTTTTGTTTGTAGATTGTGTAAAGTCTGTCTGCAGCAATGGTATCCCTTCTTGTCAGACCAGTGGTATTTCTGATGTAGGTCTGCTTGGGAGCTGGAAGGTTCTGTAGTTATTTACCAATTACATAGTATGTCTGGAGCTGGTGGACTTGCAGTAGACATCTGGCCAGGATAAGATTCTCTTGGTGAATCTGGATCTTTTGAAGAGCATTCCTATTAATTTCTTGGAATAGGAGAAGGGAAATCGGTAGTGATTGGAATAAGCTGAGGATAAGGGTCTGGAGGCACTGATCTATCCTCTGGTTCATGGTTTGTGCAGGTATATCTTGAGGCAATTGATGTGAACTGGGGTTCTCAAGACACATTCATCCATGCTTCTTATATAGATGCTGATTTCTCTGATGTTGTGTACAAGTTATAGTCCTTCCCATTTTGGTTCTAGTTTGGTGGCAAAGTGTGTCTCAATCATGCTTCTTCAAACTGAACTTGATCTCCAATCTTGATCTTCTGATCCTTCTATTTTTGGTCATAATGCTTCTTATAGCTTTTCTGGGCCTTGATAATCTGGTTTCAGACATCATTTTGCAGCTGATCTCCTTTTTCAAGAAGCTTTCTGAGGTTCTCATAGTCAGCAGTTCTGGTCTTCTTGGCAAAAGGGCTTTTTTTTGGTTGAGGTAGCAGGGGTGTTTCAGATTTCCCACAGGATTTCAGATAAGCAGAGATCCCAATTAATAGAATAGACCTTGGCAAGTTCTTTCTTAATGGTCTGGTTCATTCTTTCAGTTATTCCATTAGTTTGCGGATGATAAGAGGTGGTCCTTTTCAGGTGGATCCCATGAATTCATGCATAACTTCAGATTATGTTGTTCACAAATAAAGTTCCTCAGTCAGAAATGAGTTCTTCAGGGGGTCAATATCAGAGAGTGAGGTTATGAAGGTGTCCAACAATGGTCAGGGCATCTGCAATCTTTTTGGGGTATGCTTCAGGCCATTTGGTCAGATGTTCTACAAATACTAGAATGTATCTGTTTCATTTTGGTGTTACTGGCAGGGGTCCAATTATGTCTACTCCCCATCTTTGGAAGATGTGAGTGGGTGGGAGAATCAGTTGTAGGGGGGCTTGATAGTTCTTCTTTCCTTGGTACTTCTAGCAGGTGTCACACTTCTGGATGATGTCTCAGACTTGTGTTCTGAGGTGTGGCCAATGTTGGTATTGCTTTCAATTCTTGTCTTCTGTGTTTATCTGTCCCTGGTGGGTTTTCTGGTATTCTTGTCAGATGAGGTCTTTTTGCTCCTTGATGGCCATGGGAACTTCTTTGAGTATGCAGTTCTGAGGTACACCCTTCCTTTGATTCATTGGGTCATGTGGGAAAGAACATCAACATTATTGTGAATTCTTCCTGCTTTATGGATGATGTTGATTTCATAATCTTGAAGAATAAGGATCCATCAGGCAAGGATTCCAGTGGGGTCTTTTTGGTGCAGTAACTATATGAGAGCTGCATGGTCTGTGATCAAGGTGACTTTCTTCTAATAAGATAATGTTTGAACAGGATGACAGCCCATATGACTCTAAAGCTTTCCAATTTGGTGCTCCTGTAGTTGGTCTGCTGCTTGTTGGTGGCTCTGCTTGCATAAGCTATCACATGGTGCTGTTTGTCAGGTCCTTCTTATGCAAGGATTGCTCCAAGGCCATTTTTGGATGCATCAGTGTACAGAATGAAAGATTTCTGTAGATCTGGTCAGACTAGGATTAGTGCTGAGGTCAGGCATTGTTGTAGTTGTCAGAAGGCTTCTTCTTATAGTTCTTTCCATTGGAACAGTACTTCTTTCTTCAGTAAGATTTGGATTGGGGCAGAGATTTCAGCAAATCCCTTGATAAATCTTCTGTAGTAGGATGCAAGCATCAGGAAGGATAGAGCTTCCTTCGGGGTTTTGGAGATGGGGAAGTTGTTGACATTTTCAATCTTCTTGGGGTCTGCATGTGATCCATCTTTAGAGACTACGGATCCAAGGAATTCAAGCTTCTGTTTGCCAAAGTAATACTTCTTTGAGTTGAGTCTCAGGTGGTTTTGTTGGGTGAGTTTGAAAAACTCTTCAAGGTCTCACAGGTGGTCTTCGAAATTTGCTGAATAGATGTTGGAATCATCCACATAAACAATCAGGCAATAGTGGATGAGAGGGGCATATACTGAGTTCATCATTCACTGGAAGGTTGGGGGTGCATTGCAGAGTCCAAAGGGTATTCAGAGATACTCAAACAATTTTTCTAGGGTAAGGAAAGCTGTCTTCTGAATGTCTTTGGGGTCCATTGGTATCTCATGGAATCCTGTGAATAGGTCCATGCTGCTGAAGTATCTTGCATTTTTTAGCTGGTCCAGAAGGTCATTAATTTGGGGCAAGGGGTATGCATCTTTCTCAATTACTGTGTTGAGTTTCCTGAAGTCTACAATAAGTCTCCATCCTCCTTTCTTTGGTACAATAAGTATAGGGCTGGCCCAAGGGCTGATAGAGGATCGGATGACTCCATTATCTAAGAGTTCCTGTATGTGTTCTTTCTCGAATGTCTTCAAGTGGTGGAGTATCCTGTATGATTTCTGTCAGATGGGTGTTGCATTTTCTGTATTTATACTGTGGTGGTATGATGAGTTATATGGCAGGTTGCCATAGTCTCTGGTGAAGATGTCCTGATACTTTTGAAGGAGTTCATTCAATTGTTTTTATTGCTGAGGTGTCAATTCTTCTCCAATGTTTGTGGAAGGCTTCACTTTCTCCTAGTTTGCAGAGGGGCCTTTCCTTTCTTCTGTGACCTTTTGCCATTTCTCTGTAAGTTTAATTCATAAACTTCTCTGTGTGTTCAGTTGAGGTAAAGCACAAGGTGTCCAATGATGGTTCCTTTTAGCAAGATGATATTGTCCCAGCTTGTGTTGGTTGCTCGGGAATGTACTGGATTCATCTTGTCAGGGAATGTGTACCCTTCTATATTCAGATTTCGGATTTCTTCATTGGGTTCGAAGAAAAGATTCCTGGGGTCTGGTGGTATAAATATTTCGATGGTGGTTTGTTCTCCTAGCTCAAGGTTGAGGTTTTTGTAAAGTTTTACTAGCTGGTGGAAAACTTGCTGAGGGGCACTTGCTTTGAATCAGCTGACCTGAAGGAGATATACTTCCTTCTTGTCTGAGCTTCCAAATCTTTTGGTTTGTCTGGTTCCTTGAGTGAGCTTGGGTTCTTCTTGCAGCTGAGGAGTCTTGTATTCAAGAAAGACTGCCTGTGTAATTTTGTCTCCTTTATTGATTCGAATCCATTCACCACTTCCATTTCTTAAGATGACCTTGATTTCGCCTGTGTATCCTGGGTCAATGGTTCCTCCTTCAGTGGAAAGTCCTTCAAGGGCTAGACCAGACCTTGAGGTCAACTGGATATAAGTTCCTTTTAGTGGTTGCATGGCAATGTTAGTTCTGATGAGCTTTGTATTTTTGGGGCCCATAGTGGTATCATAAAGGCTGTTGAGATCATAGCCAAAATCTTCTTGGTGAGCCTTTTTCGGTGGAATTGCATTGGGATGAAGTAGGGTGAACTGTGCAATGCTCTTGCCAAGTATAGGCTGTCCATGGACTGAGGCGCCTGTGGCATTGTATCTCCAACCTCTGATGTCTAAGTATGGCCATCTTGCTCCAGTAGAGGGGTCTCAAAAGTAATTGATTCCTCTTTTTCCAGTGGGATCCAGGGCTTCCATGAAATTGATAGCATCATCTATCTATCCTTGGCGAGTTACATGGC
>RQIL01017476.1:0-10475 GCA_003951145.1 Jimgerdemannia lactiflua | reverse complement strand
AAAAAAAAAAAAAAAAAAAAAAAAAAGAAGAAGAGATGCCTCCACAATACCCAGCCGAAAAGCCATGCACAAGTAATGCCCAATCCTGAAATCGAAGGTACCGAAATTCAAGCAATTTGGTACCAGCCTCCAGGAGAAGAAGATGACAGCATTTCTGAAAATGAAGAGCTCCCCACAGCTGTTTCATGGGATGATCCGAATTGGGAACCCCAAGAAGGAGAAGACAACACTCCCTGGAATGAAGAAGCTGGACCCAGCTCACAACCAGTCATTCCAAGGCCTGAAACCCATCAAGAGAAAGCCTTCTGAATAGGCAGATGCCCCCATCCAGTCGTTTTCCACTCACCAAAAGACTACTGCTATCAATGCCACATATTGGACCAGCAAGCCAGACAGCCCTCAGAGCCAAAATCCCCGAAAATCATTGCAGAAGGAGTCTCATTCCAAGAATCCACCACCTCACTTGTGAAAAGAAGACATGGAGTCGGATTCTACACCCAGACAGAAGCGAAACCCCTCTCTACCCTCCCACCAATGTATGATGTGAATGGATGCAGATTCCCGAAGCTAGGAGAAATCAAAGATAGAAAGAAATACTTCCAAGCCATGGGATATTGCCATCATGGAAAGCACCCAAGATGCTGGCCTTGCCAACACGAAAAGATCCATCTCAGCAAGGATGTAATTGTGCATACACTCAAAAGAGGAGATGACAGAGCCCAAATTCGAAAGGAGAAAAAGAAGAGACCCACAAGAAAGGTCCTCAAGATATATGACCTAGAAGAAGATATCCTAGCTCTCATTCACCATGCAACTCGCCAAGGATGGATAGATGATGCCATCAATTTCATTGAAGCCCTAGACCCCACTGGAAAAAGAGGAATCAATTATCTTCGAGACCCATCTACTGGAGCAAGATGGCCACACCTGGATATCAGAGGTTGGAGATCTGATGCCACAGGAGCTTCAGCCCATGGACAGTCTACACTCAATAAGAACATTGCACAGTTCACCCTACTTCATTTCAATGCAATTCCTCTGAAAAAGGCACACCAAGAAGATGTTGGCTATGATCTCAGCAGTCTTTATGATACCACTATGGGCCCTGAAAGTACAAAGCTCATTATAACTGGTATTGCCATGCAGCCACCAAAAGAAACTTACATCCAGTTGACCACAAGGTCTGGACTAGCCCTTGAAGGACTTTCCACTGAAGGAGGAACCATTGACCCAGGATACATAGGCGAAATCAAGGTCATCTTAAGAAATGGAAGTAGTGAATTGATTTGAATCAACAAAGAAGACAAAATCATTCAAGCAGTCTTCCTCGAATACAAGACTCCTCAGCTGCAAGAAGTACCCAAGCTCACCCAAGGAACCAGACAAACCAAAGGATTTGGAAGTTCAGACAAAAAGGAAGTACATCTCCTTCAAGTCAGCCGATTCAAAGCAAATACTCCTCAGCAAGTTTTCCACCAATCAGTCAAGCTTCACAAGGACCTTATCCTTGAGCCAGGAGAGCAGACCACTATTGAGATCTTTGCACCACCAGACCCCAGGAAGCTCTTCTTTGAACCCAATGAAGAAATCCATAATCTGCACATAGAAGGGTACACATTCTCTGATAAGATGAATTCAGTATACTCTCAGGCAACCAACACAAGCTGGGACAACATCATCTTGCTGAAAGGAACCATCATTGGACACCTTGTGCCTTACCTCAACTGAACACATAGAGAAGTTTATGAACTAAACTTACAGAGAAACAGTAAAAGGTCATAGAAGAAAGGAAAGGCCCCTCTGCGACCCAGGAGAAAGTGAAGCCTTCCACAAACATTGGAGAAGAATTGACCCTTCAGCAACAACAACAATTGACCAAACTCCTTCATAAATATCAGGACATCTTCACTATAGACTATGGCAACCTGACATGCAACCCATCATAACACCACAGTATAAATACAAGAAATGCAACACCCATCTGACAGAAACTATACAGGATACCCCACCACTTAAAAACATTTGAGAAAGAACACATTCAGGAACTCCTAGACAATGGAGTCATCCAAACCGCTACCAGTCTTTGGGCCCACCCTATACTTATAGTACCAAAGAAAGGAGGATGGAGACTTGTGGTAGACTTCAGGAAACTAAATACAGTAACCGAGAAAGATGCATACCCCTTGCCCCAAATTGATGACCTTCTGGACCAGCTATAAAATGCAAGATACTTCAGCAACATGGATCTATTCACAGGATTCCATGAGATACCAATGGACCCCAAAGAAATTCAAAAGACAGCTTTCCTTGCCCTTGGAAAATTGTTTGAATACCTCTGAATGCCCTTTGGACTTTGCAATGCACCCCCAACCTTCCAGCAAATGATGAACTCAGTATATGCCCCTCTAATCCACTACTGTCTGATTGTTTATGTGGATGATTTCAACATCTACTCAGCAAATTTCGAAGACCACCTGTGAGACCTTGAAGAATTTTTTAAACTCACCCGACAAAACCACCTGAGACTCAACTCAAAGAAGTGCTACTTTGGCAAACAGAAGCTTGAATTCCTTGAATTCGTAGTTTCTAAAGATGGAATACATGCAGACCCCAAGAAGATCGAAAAAATCAACAACTTCCCTGTCCCCAAGACCCTGAAGGAAGCCCTATCCTTCCTGATGCTTGCATCATACTACAGAAGATTAATCAAGAGATTTGCTGAAATCTCTGCCCCAATCTGAACTCTGCGGAAGAAAGGAGTACTATTCTAATAGAAAGAACCACAAGAAGAAGCCTTCCAAAAACTACAACACTGCCTGACCTCAGCACCAATCCTAGTCCAACCAGATCTGCAGAAACCTTTCATTCTGTATACTGATGCATCCAAGAATGGCCTTGGAGCAATTCTTGCACAAGAAGGACCTGACAAACAGCACCATGTGATAGCTTATGCAAGCAGAGCCTCCAGCAAGCAGCAGACCAACTATGGGAGCACCAAATTGGAATGCCTTGCATTCATATGGGTGGTCACCTTGTTCAAAAATTATCTTATTGGAAGAAAGTTCACCCTGATCACAGACCATGCAGCTCTCAAATGGTTACTGCACTGAAAAGACCCCACTGGATTCCTTGCCTGATGGATCATTATCCTTTAAAATTACGAAATCAACATCATCCACAAAGCAGGAAGAACTCACAACAATGTTGATGTTCTTTCCCACATGACCCAATGAACCAAAAGAAGGGTGTATCTTGGAACTGCACCCTCAAGGAAGTTCTCATAACCACCAAGGAGCAAGTAGATCTCATCTGACAAGAACACCAGAAAGCCTACCAAGGACAGACAAACACAGAAGACAAGATTCGAAAAGATTATCAATATTGGCCCCACCTTAGAACACAAGTCCGAGACACCATCCAAAAATGTGACACCAGCCAGAAGTATCAAGGAAAGAAGAACTATCAAGCCCCTCTACAACTGATTCCCCCACCCACTCACATCTTCCAAAGATGGGGAGTAGATGTAATTGGACCCCTGCCAGTAATACCAAAACTAAACAGATACATCCTAGTATTTGTTGAACATCTGACCAAATGGCCCGAAGCATACCCCATGGAGATTGCAGATGCCCTGACCATTGTTGGACACCTGCATGACCTCACTCACTGATATGGACCACCTGAAGAACTTATCTCTGACTGAGGAACTGAATTTGTAAACAACATAATCTCAAGTTATACACGAATTCATGGAATCCACCTGAAGAGAACTACCTCCTATTACTCACAAACCAATGGAATGACTGAAAGAATGAACCAGACCATCAGGAAAGGACTTGCCAAGGTTAATCCTACCAATTGGAACCTCTGCTTACCTGAGATCCTGTGGGAAATCTGAAACACCCCTGCTGCATCAACCAAACAAAAGCCTGTCAAAATGATATTTGTCAAGAAGACCAGAACTTCTGACCATGAGAACCTCAGAAAGCTTCTTGAAAAAGAAGATCAGCTGTAAAAAGATGCCTGAAACCAGATTATCAAGACCCAGGAAAGACAATAGAAGTATTATGACCAAAAACAGAAGGATCAGAAGATCAAGATTGGAGATCAAGTCCTAGTTTGGAGAAGCATGATTGAAACAAACTTTGCTGCCAAACTGGAACCAAAATGGGAAGAACAACATCTATATAAGAAATCTTGAGAACCCCAGTTCACATCAACTGCCTCAAGATATATCGGTACAAACCATTACTCAGAGGATAGACCAGCGCCTCCAGACCCTTATCCTCAGTTCATTTCAATCACTACCAATTTCCTTGCCCCTATTCCAAGAAATCAATGGGAATGCTCTTCAAAAGATCCAGATTCACCAAGAGAATCTTATCCTGGCCAGATGTCTACTGCAAGTCCACCAGCTCCAGGCATACTATGCAATTGGTGAACAACTACAGAACCTTCCAGCTCCCAAACAGACCTACATCAGAAATACCACTGGTCTAACAAGAGATACCATTGCTGCAGACAGACTCTACACAATCTATAAATGAAACATCACTGCCCTGATACAAGCTCAGTTCTCCTTGTATAACATCCAGAAAATGAACCCAGCCACCTACCAGAGCATCATCCACCATGTCAAAATCCTGTTCCCAGAGGAAGAAGAAGAACCCATAGAATGGAGTAACCCAAACACAGATGAAGACAATGGTGAAGGTATTGATGCTGAAGAAGCTTATATTTATTGGAATGATGACTAAAGGACAGTCTGAGACAGACCATCCTTTAGTAGGGGCTGATGTGACAAACCACAAAAATGTACCTCCCGAATTACTGCCAGATGACATGAATAAGTCATATGATGCAAACCCCTCATAGTTAGCCAGATGATGCGAACAAACCAGATGACATGAACACCTAGCATAGCATAGTAACAAGCACAGCAACCATTGCTGCGGAAATTGTATAAATAACCAGACATATCTAAAGGGGATGTTTATCCATACAGGACCTGTACACTGTACAGCACCTGTACACTGTACAGCACCTGAACACTTGCACTAGAACAGAAATACCTGACATAAATAACACTCTATAATTAGCCAGATAGCAACCAGATAGCAACCATAAATGTATAAAATACCCCAGAGACAAGAGTGAATAAACCTCAGTTCTGAAATTGAATCCAAAGCAAAAGACAAGTCTGCCTACAACACTTTGAGGGATATGCCTGCCCAGTGCCACTTGGTCCAAGAAGGATTGCAACACTTAGGAGAAACACCCACTCTAGAGCCTCTTCTAGGAGATTGTGAGCTTGGTTCTTCATTTCCACTCTGGTCCACTTTCTGATACAAAGAAGTCTGCTGTTTTTGGTTTGCTTGCCAGATAATCCTGAAGAAATCCATCAGTTTAAGTTTATGTCCGCCTCTCAAAGCCAGTCATCGACGCAACTTTGAAGCCCGAGTTCTCCGCCATTTTCAAGTTTGCCGCTTAAGAAATAAGCCGCCATTCAAGAAGTCCATCGTATTTTTCCCGGCGATCTGCCGCGCTTCGCAGAATCTGCCTCGTTCCAACCGCCTCGTTCAGTCCGCCATTCAAGAAGTCGACCAATCCGCCGCATTCTACTGACCCGCATCGTTCGTCCGCATCGACTGCTTAACTGCATCGTTCGAAGAAACCGCACCTGAGAAACCTACCATTTTTAGTCCATTTGCCCGAATAAGGAACCCAACCTGATCGCCCGGGTCACAGATTCCCAGAGAACCCGCACCCTTAAGGAAACTGATTGCCGGTTCCCAGAGAGCCTGCTCTATTAAGGAAGTCAGCCAAATCCGACCACCCAGGTCACACGAAATTATCCACCATTATGCAGAGATCGTCCGCCGCTCTAATTCACATGCGCAACCCAAGAACACTGCCAATTTAGGAAATCGCACCCAGAATTGTCCAGATTAAATATTATACCACTAAACACTAACACAAGGAACCTATACATATTATCTGAACATTTTGTTGCTTTTTGATATAGTAACTGTGGGCTCAAGCCAATCTACACAGCCACCCAACCTTGTAATTTGCCTCTATTGAGCCAGGCACATTACAGTATCCTGGATAAGGCAGAATGGCAGAGGCACTTTATTGGAGAAGATGGGGTTGACAAACTGTCATCAGAAGTATTAGCAGTCATGCTGGGGGAGGAAGGATGTGAGGTGGATGTAATAAGGGAGGCTGAGTTTTTGGATATGGCAGGGCAGATTGTTGCTGGTTGCTGGGTGACAAGAAATAGTGCTCAACTGTAGAAGACAGTTTGTAAGAACTATAGGAAAGAGATGGAGGATAAGCCTGATGTAGCCAATAGAGAAGTACTGGTAGTATTGAAGAAGAAGAAAAATGAGAAAGCCAAGGTTAAAGCAGAATGTCTCATGGATCTGTCAAGGATGGACATTGAACTGGAATTCTAAATAGTTTGAGAAAGATGCATAGTACTCAAAAAATATAAACTATAAATAGTACAACCAACATTTTATCACTGAATATTAATAGGCTGTAAGGCTCTGGGTAGCAATAAAACATTTTTGAGTAGCTAATGAGTTTGGAGACTGATCTCTTCTACTGCAGAATGTGTGATATAAAGATGATATAGATAAGCAAAATTAGACTAGAGAATGGGGGGGGGTGGCAGAATATATGGAAAGGTTGGAATATTGGTACAAAAGAAAAAAGGGGAGCAGAGGAACATTGGTGGGTGGGGATAGCATCTATTATAGAGACTATGAAAGAGACCAGGGTGGGGCCCAGTAGTAGTTAGGTCTTGCTACTATCTGGCAGTTAGGGGTATGAGGGTGGAGTGATTGGATGGATTATTGGACAGTAGTACTTTGGAACAGGCTGGGGTGGATCTGCTTGGCAGTGACTTTAATATAGTTCAGGATGCTGTGGCCTATTGGTCTGATGGGGGTTGGAAGTGGCTGGAAAAAGTGAGAGGCTGGATAGATGGAAGGAGATAGAGATGCTGAGTGAGGGGTGGGGCCCAATAGTAGTCAGATCATATTACTGTCCAGCAGTCCAGAGTGAGAGAGTGGACTGGTTGGAAGGACGGATGGAGGATGGGTTGCTGATAGAGGCTGGGGCGGATATCCTGGGTGGGGATTTCAATATGGTATGGGATGCTACTCTGGATTGGTCAGATGGGGGAGCAGGAGTAGTTGGCCATAATGGTGGACTGAGCTGATGGGAGGAGATTGAGAAGCTGTGTGCTCTGTGAGATGTTGGGAGGGCCAAGTAAGGAGTGGATATGGTCTTCATACATTGGGTCAAAGGATTGGGAATGAGGATTGATTGGGTGCTCTCAGCTGACTGCTGGGGAGAAGATGCCTGGTAGGAACTTGGAGTAGTCTGATGCCCCTGGTCAGACCATTGGGGGGTGTCAGGGCAGGGGAATTTCAGGGGTAGTGAGGAGGGGCCTGGACATTGGCAGCTCAATTGTACTCTGCTGGAGGATGAGAATCTATGGGGGAAGTGAGAGGGAGAAGTAGTGACTAGTATTGTCAGATGGAGGAAGGAGGGGGTCCCAGTGGGGCTCAGGTGGGTGAAGCTGAAGGAAGAAGCAAAAATATACTAGGGTGAAGCTGGGAGGCAGAAAGGAAGACTCCAGCAGAAAAAGGGGATATGGGCATCTCACTGGCTGGAATAACTACTATTGCAGTTGTCAGATTTGAAGGGATAAGGGGGAGAGGAGGAAGAAGACTGGCAGATGGCATAAATGAGGATGGAGATTGAGTAATTGAGAGAAGTCTGGAGGATGGAGGAGAAAAGCTGTATGCAGGGGATGGCAGTGAGGCTTAGGTGGCAGGGGCTGGAGGAAGGA
Source organism: Jimgerdemannia lactiflua (assembly GCA_003951145.1). NCBI lineage: Eukaryota > Fungi > Mucoromycota > Endogonomycetes > Endogonales > Endogonaceae > Jimgerdemannia > Jimgerdemannia lactiflua. Next base: position 2,611 of record RQIL01017476.1, on the reverse strand, counting down.
AAGAGGCCTACTAGGTACCTTTCTAGGCTACTGAGGGCAAGGAGAGTAAAGCAGCAGTAGGAGGGGATCATTAGAGGACATGGCTGCTTAGTGGCTGGGGTCCAGGGGATCTTTGTTAAGGATCAGTGGGGGAAACTGTGGAGTAAGGAAGAGAGAGGTGTGGACAGTGAGGCCATTGTGGAGTGTTGGAGGACTGGTGCCCCCCAGAGGTGGAAGGGCTAGAGGAACTGGCAAGACCAGTGAGGGAGGAGGAGATTCTGCATGTCCTGGCTGATACAAAGTCGGGGACTGCCTCTGGAGAGGATGGGCTGCCCTGGGACTTCTGGAAGAAGATGGTAAAGGTGGAGGGGGTGCTCTGTAAGGTGAGAGATATGTGTGATGAAGTGGTGGAGTTCAGATCCTGGCTAGGTGGGCAGCAGTTGGGATTGGTGGTACTACTTTACAAGAAAAAGGGACAGAGAGAGGACTGGAAGAATTGGTAGTTAATTATGCTGCTGGATATGAACAGAACAATGATCATGAAGGTGCTGGTGGCAAGGCTGCAAGTGGTGGCACAGCAGGTCCTGGGAGAGGAGCAGCAAGGATTTGTTGAGGGGCATTTGATCAGAGATGGCACAGCTTGGGTGTATGGTGTTATTGAAGGAGCTAGAGCTGCTGGGGTGGATGGCTGGCTGGTTTTTTTAGACCAGGAGAAGGCCTATGATAGGGTGTGGTGGGTCTGGCTGCAGAAGATGTTGGAGATGATTGGGATACCCAAGGAATGGGGAATGCCACTATCCACCTTCTGGAGAGAAGTCAGGCAGCAATCATGGTGAATGGACATAGGGAAGTTGCCTTTACTCTTAGATGTGGGGTGTCACAGGGGGATCCCCTGTCACCTATTCTTTATACACTGTCCTTGGAGCCACTGTTGGACAGAATTAGGCAGAGAATCGAAGGACTGACTATGCTGGGTGTGAATTGGAAAGTGGTGGCCTTTACAGATGATATGGTGGTGAGCCTGGGTACCACTGCAGATGTGGCAGAGCTTAAGGTGGCCACAAGGTGGTATGAATGGTGCTCTGGGCAGAAGCTGAACCAGCACAAGTGTGAAATGTTGGTCTTGGAGAATGGATTGGTTGGAGGAGACATTATTGGTACTATTGTTTCCCCTGGGGAAGCAGTGTAGTACTTGGAAATTTTCCTCTCAATGAATGGATCAGTAGTACCTAAGGCCTGGTGGGAGATCAAGGTGGGAGTGTGGGGAGATGTGCTGATAAGCTGGGGAGGGCAGCATATCTCTCTGGCTGGTAGGGTGACTATATTGAACATTTACTGAATACTGAAGCTGTGGTACCTAGCATACCACTTGGACTTCCGGCATGCATGGTCAAGAGGCTGCTGAAGTTGGTGAGGGAGTGGATCTGGGCAGACTGCAGGAGTCAGATTAAGTGGAAAGTCTTGGTGACACCAGTAGAGAGGGGAGGCCTGGAGCTGATGGACTTCTCTAAATGAATGCACTGCCTTCATGCTTAGTGGTTGAAGAGGGCAGCAGCTGAGAGGAGGCAGCTGGGTCCCACTGATGCAGAAGGTGTGGGAGGCAAGATATGCTTCCTGGGGGTCTTCTGGGGACCTATTGACATTGGTGGAGAGGGGAGGAAGTAGAAGGCTCCAGTATAAGGAGTTCTGGTAGAGAGTGGCTGAGGGGGTACACAGGATCAGCATTAGATGGGGTTGAGGCAGAGCAACATGATTCAGGGATGTGGCAGTGGCATAGGCTGCTGCTGGGAGGGGTACTGGCAATGAACTTTGACCTGGGGGCCAGGGTGGAAAGTTAGTATGAAATGGGGCAGGACCTTTGGCCAGAGGGATGGCAGCAAGTAGGAATTGGAGAGGAGTGGAACTGGAGAGGGCTGTAGACCTGGGGGGTAGAGGTGAAGAAGTAGATGCCCTCCAAATACTGAGTGGTGTGGTAGAGGGTGCTAAGGTAGAATGTAATATTGAACTTCAGGTCAGGTCATCTGGTTCTGGGAGGGGCATTTGAGTGTGAGAAGTGCTGGGGAGTTACACAGGAGGGGGGGGTAGTACAGATCCCAGAACATTGGTTTGAAGAGTGTGAGGTTCTGGACAACTTCTGGGAGATAGTGAGAGATAGATTGGGTAGAGTCTACAGGAGTTGTGGAACTGGTCACTGGGAAGTATTGAAAAGGCAAATGTTGGAAGGAATTGGTGATGTGTGGCTTACATTAGGGTGGGCTTTGGCAATCTGTGTGGGGCTTGCAGGTCATTGGCAGGCAGTGTTTGAGGAGGGCAGGTTGATGATAAGAGAGGAAAAGGTGGCAAGATGGGAGGGATTGCTGGTGGACCTATTGTCAGGGTGGCAGAAAGGGTTGGGCCCACAGAGGAGTCATTGTCAGAATTTAGTGGAGACCATCTGTGACAAGATTGAGGGTAGGGTGCAAGTTGTTAGTGGGGAAGTTGTTTTTGCAAGAGTGGGGGTAGATGGGTGGTTGAGAGAGGGGATGAGATAGAGAAAAAATAGAGAGGGGCTACTGGTGTGGTATGAGGACACCATCATTGTCTTAGATAGTTAATAAATGGGGCTGCAGCCTATAGAAAAAAAAAGAAAAAA